>JAQZBX010042176.1:0-22099 GCA_029593785.1 Cabassous unicinctus | reverse complement strand
CTCATGCAGTTCTTTAAGAGTATAGTGTACTTCCTCATGGGTTGCACATTGTATTTCATCTTTGGAGGTTGTTGTAATTTTAGCCTAGTAATGGGTCTCTAAGAGAAGAGGGGTGAATAGGATGTGTAAGGAGAAGGATTAGAAATGTCCTGCAAGCTACTGACCTCAGGGCATTTCTTTGCATTTACTTCTGGTGAGACAGGATTAATATCTTTATGCAAGGATTGGAAGGCAGATTCCTCAGGGCAGGCTGGAGGCTGGTCAAGGCATGCTGGAATTTGGCTGGTACATGCCTCAGGGCTGGAGGAGGTCCAGATTCTCTGGGGCAGGCTGGAGACTGGGCAGTACATGCTGGAGTTAGGCTGATACCTGTGTCAGGGCTGGAAGGAGGTCCAGACTCCCTGGGGCAGGCCAGAGGCTGGGCAGTGTAGGCTTCAGTTTGGCTGGTACCCACCTCAAGGCTGGAAGGAGGTCTGGACTCCCTGGGGCAGGCTGGAGGCTGGGTGATACAAGGTTGACAAGGTGTGGTTTCCACAGGGCAGGCCATCACAGCTGTATCTGGTAAAGTTTCAGAAGAATTTAGGGTTCCAATGTCCCCACCAATATTATCATCAGCCCATATGTCTCCATCCCAATCCTCGGGGTTCCACTCCTTTCCAATGAATGCCTTCACTTTAATTGCAGAAACCCTTCGAGGTTGAGATTTTAGATTCCTCTGTAATTCTGCTACTTGTAGAAAGAGTGTTTGAGTTTCATTCTCAGATACCTTAAGCCTGTGGCTGAGGGGACAAGATTTTCTTTCAGAGCACACATAGAAACTTTCACATCATTCATGCAGTATTTAAGTGGCAAATTTGAAGCCTTTAGCTCATCTCTTTCTTTTGTAACTGTATCGAGAGTATCTAGGAGGAGTCAGCCAAAATCACTATAAATTTTGACTCCACAAAACTTTGTTGAAAGGTGTTGAAAACACTCTCATCCATATCCTTGCTTCTTATAAGCATGGAAGTAGGGGAATCCAGTGATGATATTTTGTGTATCTCCATTGCCAAATCACCCCATGGACTCTTATTGGCCTATTCATTAGTACCTGTAAGTCCAATTAGAGTAGAAAGCCAATTGCAAAATTCTCAGAACCACCTCCAAAATCCCATGCTTAAGATTCTGTTCTTCAAGAACCACCCCACTCCTGGTAGCAAGCTGTATTAGTCAGGGTTCTCTAGGGAAGCAGAATCAATAGGAGGTATCAGTAAATTGTATGAGATTTTATAAGAGTCTCTCACGTGACCATGGGGGTGTAAAAGTCCAGGTTCCACAGACAGGCTGCAAATTAGGGGCTCCGATGAAAGTTCAATGAAAGTCCTTGATCAGTTTCCAGGAGATGTTGGCTGTTCAAAGATGAGCTGGGAAATTCTTTCTGAATGCTGAAATCGCTTCCCCTTTTAAGACATTCAACTGATTGGATATAGCTTCACTCATCGCTGATGATAATCTCCTGGTTCATGCAGATATAATTGGCCATCATTGCAGTAAACCCAGCAATAACTATAGCCCAAAAATGTCCTTGTATCACAATTAGTCCAATGCTTGCTTGACCAAACAACTGGGCACAATTACCTGGCCGAGTTGACATATTAGCCTGTCCATCACAGATCCCATGGTGTAGATGGTTGGGACTATCTTGCTTGCAGTTGCAGATTCTCTCTCTTCCTTGAGATAGTTGTTTTCCATCATCATCTCCTTGTTAGTTGTCCTGAGTGAGTCCAGTGATCTGGAGAGTAGGTGTTGCAAATCTATTGAGATTCAGGGTTTGACTGACACATGGAAAGAAAAAAATTTAAGTCTCTTGGACACACACCTATTAACTCTAGTACTAACTATAGTTTCAAATAGAAGGGGCACAAGAACCATGTGTAGGGTAAACAATCAGTCACCCTGTAGCCCATAACATACCCAGGTGTAGAGAAAAAAATAAAGAATAAAGAGTAAAGAATAAAAATGTATAATATATATAAAATATAAAATAACAAACCAAAAAACCTTTAAAAAAGCAACAGTTAATTAATTCACTGTCACAATGCTGTTTGTACTCAACCCCCACTCCCTAAAGAGTCAGTGGGTATCTGACAACTCACTGGCTCACTTTCTGGATTCCTTCTCTTCAGGACTGCTGGTCACCTTCAGCTTCTGGGCTGCCTCTCCCTGCCACTCCATCCCTCAGGGTGGTAAGGATTTTTATTTGTTATTTTCTTTCTTTTTTTTTTAGGAGGTACAGGGACCTCTTATATGTAAGTCAGGCTTTCAACCAGTAAGCTACACCCCTGAGCTGTACCTGCTCCACTAGTCAACCCCTGGATTCCCTGTCCATTTGAGCTATCTGTGTGTGGCTTGAATGCCTTATCTCATACAGCTTCCTTTTCCCCTAGTCAACTGGATCTCCCATCTCTAGTTGCCCTCTCCAATTATCCCCAGAGTCCCATGGCTTCCCTTCTGCCAGGCAAACCTGCCTACCTTCACACAGCTTCTGGAGAACTGCAGTCTGTCCTTCTCTACTCCATGATCTTGGATCTGCTATCAGTAAGATATTAAAACAGAAATTCAAGAATATGCAGTTTTAAATTTTTACCAAATTCTTCTTGATAGATATCTTATCAAAGAACACATACTAAATATTACACCAACTAAACAAACTTTTAAAAAATTGGATTAATGCTTCCTAAAAGAAAGCCTTCCTGCAATTTTTGTGGGCAGTCCAATCACATTATTATGTGAAAGTTTTACTATTGTCCTTTTCTGCTAGGGTTTCAGTGACAAATAAAACACAGTGGGTTTGCTTAAACACCAGGAATTTAGTCTCACAGATTTGGACTTTAGAATCCAAAATCAAGTTTCCACATGCAATGCTTTCATCTGGAGTCTATAGCATCTGCTGCTGGCTTGCCACAATCCTTGGGGTTCCTTGCTTTGCATCTCTGCCACTGTCATGTGGACACTACTTCATTCTTTGGCTTCTGACTTCTTGCTTCTTCTGCCTTACTGTGTTGGAATTTCCTCTGCCTCATAAAGATTCCAGTGATAATGAATAGGGCCCACATTCATTCATTTGGTCTCTTCTAATTAGGCCTTTGAAGATCCTATTCACAAATGAGTCCACATCTAAACTAATAATAACACTTTTAAGTTCCCATCTACAAGTGGGTTCACAAAAACAGCGATGTGGAAAAAGACTTGAACTCATCTTAATGAGGTGAATGATGAAATATACAACAACACACTGCTTTAAAATTTTCCCTCCCTGTTTAGGTGGGGAGAGAGTGAGTTCTAATTATGTTTTCAAATATCAGAGTTAAATCCCAGGAAATCAATCACTATTATAGGGAAAGGGCATGAACTTGCTCATGGTTTGCCTGAGAGCCTGTAAGGTAGGTTTACACTTGACCTTTACATCAGACTATCTGGGGATGCATAAAGGAGCATTTCTGAAGCCTCTTCCCTCCTGTATTTGCTTTTTCTAAACAAAGAGATGGCTGTGTTTCTCTGATATAATTCTGCAGCATGGCTGACTTTGAGTAGTATTCAATTCTAAAAAGACATGTTTTCTTCCAGAGATTAACAGTCTACTTCCATGATTAATCTGATATTACAAATCAGGTGTTGAGGAACAAATTATGTTCATACTGATTGGTTACTCTTTATATTATAATTTAAATATTTTAAAATTGTATTTCTAATGAGTTGATGTGACATGAGACAGAGTGTCCATTGTATGCTTTTTTTTTTCTTGGTAGGGCCAGATTTATACTTAATGTCCCTCCTATGTCTTCCTACTCATGATTGCATAAAAATTATCATATCAACAAACACAGGCTATCTAAGAAAAATGCACCAAAATGTCCAGCATTTCATTAATAGCTGTATAATCACTCACATCTAAGATTTAAACAATCAGGAAAAATCCATTTACCAGAAACAAATATCACTTACTCTTTCAAAAGAAGTCATAACCCAAACAAAAGAATTCTGTACTTACACTTCTGGCAGTTAATCATAGCCTCCCTCTATCAGTTATTTAGTTAGAATAATCCTCACATTTATAAATTTGAAAATGAATGTTATGTTGAAAACATGCAAGAACAGTTCTGGTCACTTCTGTTTGTATCCATGTGAACAGTTACAGTTAGTATCATCAATCCATTGCATAAATTGGTTTAAAAGAACTCCTGCTACTGCGAAAAGATTCCATTTCTGATCTCTATTTGATCAGAGGGAGTTCTGCATTTTCAAACTGG
The DNA here is from genome assembly GCA_029593785.1 of Cabassous unicinctus. Taxonomy (NCBI): domain Eukaryota; kingdom Metazoa; phylum Chordata; class Mammalia; order Cingulata; family Chlamyphoridae; genus Cabassous; species Cabassous unicinctus. Next base: position 17,810 of record JAQZBX010042176.1, on the reverse strand, counting down.
GTATTCCTTTTATTTGTCAAACCTGAAACCAAATGAATAAACAAAAGTGTCCTTGGTTACCCAAGTTCAATAATTACTGATAGATCATTTGTGAAATTAACTTTGGGGAAAAAAATCATACATGACACAAAAACAGTGGGGACTCGGCCTGTAGAGGCAGGTAAAACCATTGAATGCATTCAGTAGAAATAGGTAAGAAAACAGTAAGAATATAATTTTTTAAAAACATAGGCCATTTCCTTTTAATTAATTTCTAACTTGCAAGGTAATTAAATGGTCATTCATCTCCATTTCCTCCTTTATCAATTTTCTCAAAAATGAATAAATTCTGTGTAGCTATGACACATCATCATATGAGCAAATGCAGAAGTACATAATGCAAAAGAGTAAGGAAAATAACTTTAAAAAGAGATAGGAAATGTTATTATTTTCAAGCATATGCTTCCATACTGTCTTCCTGCAAATATACTCATTTATATATGTAATATTTACAAATGCATTACTGTTAAACTAAAAACCTACTTGAATACTGAGATACAGAGCTTATCAAATACTGTTTTAAATTAGATATTTGTGAATCTATTTTATCTCAATAATTATTGATATGCCTCATTTTAATTCCATTTAACTTTGGTCTATTTTATTAAGGTTTCATAAATGCTAAAAACATTGTTGTAATTATGTCCTTTTTCCAAAGTTTCAGCATTTTAAAATATAGTCCTATGGATACAAAATAATTCATTCAAAACAACTCATTTTGGTTTATTTTTTGTTTTTCACAATTTTAATAATTTTTTTCAAGAAGAATCCATACAAAACCTTTTTCTTTTGTGTAGTTTCAGACAAAATGATAGACATAAGTAAAGTTTTTGGCATTTGCAGTCCCCCAATAGTGAATCTCATCACAGAACTTTAGGAGTTTTGAAGCAATGCCCTCAGTCATCTCTAGATAACTAATCCACTCTTGAGCAAGAGTTTTGGCTTGTACTGGATTTAACCAGAGACTGAACACTTGATTCTGCATCACCAAGTTACCATGAGAACTGAGCTTCCCATCATGAACTGGGTGTTGTCTGACTCACTGAGCTATAACTTTGAGTGTGCACAGCAGCACTCCATCATCAAATGGACGGGATATATACAAAAGTGGATTCAATCAGGCACAGAAGGCAAAAGTAATTTACATGAAGATCTGTTCCAATGCCTATGGCCCTCACTACTGCCATATTATCTGCCCTTTCCCAGCCCACAATTATGGCCTTTTGGGTAGTTCTCTTGGATCAGTTGACTGAAGAAGAGAAAATTGGGCATGCTTTATAAGTGCTTGTATGCAATGTGCAGGCACCATCTGAAATCTCTACAGCACCTTTCTTGTATGTTCCTGAAGGACAGAGGTGAAAGGAAATCTCCCCTGGTGGCAGTTGCTCAAGCAGTGCACTTGGTTTTCATTTTTCCTTAAGGAGTAATGACCAGAAAAGTCATTGAAGAGTGAAACAAGGTGTTTTGCTAAGGAAGACACAGAAACTCTACATGCTATGCAGAGACACATCAAATCTTGTAACTTCTAAATTGAAAATTATCGTTGGGATGAAGATTTTCATATGAAAGTCTGGTCACTTGTGCTCATGAATCCAAAACCACACTCCTGACAACTCTGAAATGCATAGAGCTTTCAGAAATATCCATCTTCAACCAATTATGCAGACTTGTTTGTTGTAACTAGTGAAACTCTCTTAAAAATAAGAAAAAACTATGTGTGTATATGTATATATGAGGGTGGTAGAATGTCAGGATTCCACTCCAGTTTTATGATCATTGCTTTTCTGACCTCTCAGGACAGGGAATGAATTGACAATATCTAGCTTGACACTTGCTTTATATGATAAAAGTCCAATTATGTGAAAAAGAGTCCTTGGTAACCCATGAACAAGAAAGTCATTAATGAATCTTCTGTGTAATGAAATTTGGGAAAAAATAACATGCTAACAAAGCTTTGGAGAGTGTCTTTGGAGATAGAACTTTGAACATTAGCAATATAATTTGTACAACTGGATAAATAATTTATCAAATTTTCTTTAATTTCTAAAACTGTTGTAAATTATTTACGTGTAGTTATATATCATCATTTCCTGCAATTAAATCGTTTCATCATTAATGTTCTATCAGATTTTAGTTAATTTACTATTATAATTCCCTGCTTTTGTTTTCCCCTTGTATTAAAAATTGTTCTTCGATACATCTTCATTGTTTAACTGATACCTAAATCATATTAGATTTTAACTGTATTTTACACAATCCAAAAAATATTAGAGAAAGGCATTCTGATTCATACTTATTGGAATATTTTCCATTTTGTATTTTCTGGGTCAAATGATGTGATATATATTTTTTTTATGAAAACATAATAAAATTATAGAAATATTTGTTTAAAAGTTTTAAATATTATTGATTGAAGCATCCCTGTTTACTATATTGTTATTGAAGAGGCAATTTTTTTTTACATTTACAGTTTTCACTAAGGTTACAAAACACAAGTGTAAATCTCAATGAATTTTACATGTACATATGCTAGCAAAATGTTGACTATCCAAATCAAGATTTAAAACATTTTATCACTTCTAAAGTTTTCCTTATTCGTATTTTATATGTGCCTCTCTCCACAGAAATAACCACTATTTTTATTTCCATCACCAGTTGTTATTTTCACATTTTCTTTTACATCATGTTTGTGTTGTCCCACAATAGGCACTCATTTGTTTCTGGATTCTTTGATTCAACACACTGTCTTTAAGACTCATCCATGTCACTTTATTCATAAATATAACCTACTTTTTAATTGATGCCTAGCTTTCCATTGCATGAGCATATATTTTTATTCATTTTAATTGTGCTCATTTTTGTTGTTTCTATTTTGTGTGGCTAATTTGAATAATACACTTAAGAACATTCTTTAACATGATGTTTTGTGAATATACGTGCAAATTTTTTTGTCTTGGAATTAACCTAGGAGTGGAACATTTGGGTCATATGAAAAGCATATATTTAATTTTCTTATGTACAGAGCACCCTCCATAAATGAAGGGACCAAACAAATTGCCATTCTTTTGGGTGTGTAGTTGTTTTTCATCCTAAAGCTTTAATTCATGTCCCTTCATGACCAGTGATGTTGTGAACCTTTTGTAAATGCTTGTTCAAGTGTTTTGTTACTTTTTAATTGTGTTTCTTTCCTATTATTATTTAATTCTTTTTAACTTTTGCAGTTCTTTATATCTTCTGGATAGGAAATGAATAATGTATAACTATGTTGTTTAATAATAAGATTTTAATTTCACTATTGTAAAATGTGCCAAGGTTTTCTTTAATGGTTAATGGATTTTTGTCCTAAGAAATATTTTTGTTTTTTTTTTCAACTCAAGTGCATTCCTTATATATTCTTCTGGAAACTTTATTAATTTAATTTTCACATTTAGATTTGTTAGTCATGTCAGATAATTGTGTATTGTATAAAGTAAGGCTCAGTGTTCACTTTTCCCCCAGAAAAACATCTTGAGAGTCTGGTGTCAGAATGCAATCACACTGTTGTTGTGAAAGGCGTTCTTATATATGTATCAATCTTTTGTTGGATTCTATTTTCTTCAGTTGGCACATTGTTTTTTCTCTGTACTAATATCAGTATTTTATATGCTGGAGTTTTATATTAATTATTGAAATATGAGATTATTAATCCTTCTACTTTCTTTATGTTAAGTTTTTCGTGGGATTCCAGTTATTTTGCCTTTTATACAAATTGGAGAATGAAATTGTCATATTGTAAAAAAATACATTATAAAAGTTTGATTTGGACTTTATTGAATTAATAGTTCAATTTGGATTTGACATCTTAAGAACATAAAACTTTCCAATTTATACTCATAATGTATTTCTCTATTTATTTCTCTTTGATTTCTCATAGCAATATTTTATAGTTTTCCATGTAGAGGTCTTATACATCTTTTGTCTGACTTATTCTTATGTAAAAACATTTTTCTTGTATGTCAAATGGTATCACTTTGTACATTTCCTTTTTTACTATTTGTTCACATTAGAGTTATAACTATTTTGTATAAAATAATATTAAATATGGCTTACATTAACTTTAATAAGGATTTCTTAGATTTTAAAAGTTTTCTACTCATTTTTGTCTTCAGTGAATAATAATTTTAATATTTCCTTCCCAATATTTATACATTTTATTTCTTTTTTCTTTTTGCACTAGGCTTTTTGCACTTTCTAGACCCTAAAGTTAATATTCATAACATAGAGTGGCAATAACATCTTTGTTTTTCATGAGCTCAAGCTAAAGTGTACAATATTCCATCATTTAACATAGTGTTAATTGTAGAGGCTTTACAGATACCACTTTTAAATCAAGAAAGTTCACTTCTAATCCTTGTTTGTTAAGATTTTAAAGCACATTGAACTTGATCAGAGACATCTTCTGCAACTATTAATACTGTCAAATAATATTTCATATTTATTTGGTTAATATTTGGAATGAGAAAAATGATCAAATTTACAATGTTATGAGTCAGAAGTGTTACACTGCAACAAGTTGTTCTAGAAATTTCAAAGATACTGAAAATCAAGAGGCACAGGAGAGTCAGAATGAATTATGAAATCTAAAACAGAGCTCCCAAGACCTTTCTTTTTTTATAAAATAATTTTTTGTATTTTTTAAAAGATACTTAGATTACATAAATGTTACACAAAAATTGTATGGATTCCCATATGCCCCACCTCGCACTCCTGCCACAACCTCCCACATAAACATCCTTCATTAGTGTGGCACATCACCTGCAATAGATATACACATATTGGGGCTTGGCCACTAAGCATGGACCATAGTGCACATTGTACACCAAACTCTCACACACAGTTCTGCATGTTATATGTTGATATAAAATGGCCTATATCTGTCTTTGCAATGTCACTCAGGATAATTCCCAAGTTCCAAAAAAGCCCCTGTATTACAACTGCTTTTCCCTTTCCCTGCCCCTAAAGCATCCGGTAGCCACTGGTTCCAAATTAATGTTGTAATTACTTCCATTGCGTGAATCACAATATGTCTATAACAGAATATCAGTAACTCCACTTTAGTCCATAGCTCTTCCCCCGATCCTGAGGAGTCTGAGATGATGATGTCCAGTCCACCTCCAAGTGAGACGGGGTTTATATCTCATGGATAATATGGATGAGATTATCCTGCCTGCAGCTGCAGACACTCTCCATTCCCAAGGATGGCCGTTGTCCATCATCATCTCCCCACCATGTGTCCAGGGTGAGTCCATTGAGCTGTAGAGTAGGAGTTGCAGCTCCAGCGAGATTCCAGGCCCAGCTAGCACATGGACAGCCCAAAGAATCTGATATCTGGAAGTACACCTGCAAACTCCGGCACCACATATAAGTTTGAATAGAAGGGACAGATGGACCATATTCAGGGAAGACATATTTGGGTCCAACTCTGTCACTCCCAGGAGCAAGGATTCCAAAGTAGGGCCCACTTATAAGGCACAAATCACTGGAGCTATCCACCCTGATACAGGACTTGGGTGTCTCCAGATCCCTCAGGAGCCCCTGTTTGGTGTGTATCTACATTGGAATCCTATGAGGTCTTATTGAGATGTGCATAAGTGTTACCTCTGGGATGACCTCCTGACTCACTTTGAAGTCTCTTAGCCATGTGAACTCATTTGCCTTTACCTTTCCCCCCTTTTATTCGAGGACTGTTTCTAGTTGTATTGCCCGTTTTCACTTGTTAGTAATCCCTCTTTGCCAGGGAAGCTCATCCCTGGGAGTCATGTCCCACGCTGGGAGGAAGGTAACGCATTCATATGCTGATTTGGCTTAGAAAAACACCACATTTGAGCAACAAGGAGGCTCTCAGTAGGCAACCCTTAGGCACCCTATAATAATAGGCTAAGTTTCAATTTCAAGAGCAAAGACTCACAAGGCTAGTCATCAATAACAAGAGCCCATCAGTGGATCATCCTCCTTTGCCAGACACTGCCCCTGCACTTGGGGGACTTTTGCTACTCCCTTGGAGAATATGATGGAGATCTCTAGGATGGGAATTCAGTATTCTCTCATTTATTGAGTGGTTCTCCACCCACTGTGACCATGCCCCATGAACATTTGAACAATTTTAGATACCTTTTATGTATGTTCAGGTGAACTTCCTCCCATGCACCCCCCCATCCCTGACAACCTCCACCAATGATCCTCTCCCGCCCCAGTTGTAACCCTTCTGTGATCCAAATCTTCTTTAAAGATGAAGTCAATACAATAGCCAAATACAATTAATATGAAAATGAAATAATAATGATGTTTAAATGTAAGAAATAAAATACATGAAAACTTAAAAAAAACTAAAACTGAAATAAAATTAAAGGATTGGGGTATTCAAAAACTGAGAAAAAATTTTAAAAAATTTTTTTAAAAATTTAAATTTTTTTTTGACATTTTGCCTTTTATCACTGCACTATCTGGTGTCCAGTCTGTACTGTGGCACCTTCCCCCTCTCACTCTCCATGGTCTCACTATTTTTCATTTAATTTTCAAAGAAGTTTTAGGTCACAGGAAAGTCACACACTGAATACAAGACACTTTCACATACCCAACCTCCTCCCTATTTCCTCACTCCATATTAAAACATTTTTGTATGTGGATAGTAGCATTGTTATAAATGATATACAGATAGAGAAACATAGTTCCTAAACATTGTCAATGTTTTACTGTATGGTTTCCATTTTGGATCATACACTTTAATAAATTTTTATATTTACCATGTCCTGTGTACATCAGTGTAAGTTAGTGAAAAACATTTCCACTAACCACTAAATACCCCCTGTTTTATCTATTCTGTTCGTCCCTCCACATCCCACCAGGACCCATGACGAGCCCCTGTCTTGACTCATTGCATGACAAGATTCATAGTTACATGCAACAAGAATTCATGGCACACTGGATTGTCTTCCACTATTAGGAACCACCCTTACTCTTAAGAGATGGCCACCTGTCTATTTCTGCTCTCCCCTAAGTATCCTGGGTATTCTAACACCCCCTCCCCAATCTACCCACCTGTCAACCCTGCACCACTCAACCCAATATATCACTACCTTCCTGTCCTGTCCCTTCAACACACAGCTACACTCTTTCACTTTACCATAGGTTACGTCCATATGGGTGATGGCTCACAACTTTCTCTTTCTTGAACACCTATCTTTCAGACAATAGTTCTCAGAGACTGCTCAATTTCCTTAATTTATATCAGAGAGGTCATGTACTCTTCATCCTTCAAAACCTGGCTTGCTTCACTCAACATAAAGTCTTCCAGATTCATCCATGTTATCCTGTATGTTAGCACTTTATTCTTTCTTACAGCTGAGTAATATTCCATTGTAAGTATGTACCACATTTTGTTTATCCATTCTTCTGTTGAAAGGCACTTGGGTTGGTTCTAACTTTCGGCAATAGTGAACAATGCCGCTATGAACATTGGTGTGCCTATATCCGTTTGTGTCTTTGCTTTCAGTTCTTCTGGGTATATACCCAGCAGTGGAATCACTGGATCATATGGAAGATTTATAGTTAGTTTTTGAGGAACCACCAAACTGTCCTCCACAGTGGCTGGACCATTCCACAATCCCACCAGCAGTAGATGAGGGTTCTGATTCCTCCACATCATCTCCAAAACTTATAGTCTGATGTTTTTTTTAATAGCTGCCATTCTAATGGATGTAAGATGGTATCTCAATGTAGTTTTGATTTGCATTTCTCTAATAGCTAGAGATGTCGAGCATTTTTTCATGTGCTTTTTAGCCATTTGTATTTCTTCCTTGGAGAAGTGTCTTTTCAGGTCACTTGCCCATTTTATAAATGGGTTGTTAGTCTTTTTATTTTCAAGTTATAGGATTTATTTATATATGGAGGATATTAGGCTCCTATCAGATATATGGTTGCCAAATATTTTCTCCCATTGGGTAGGCTGCCTTTTTATTTTCTTGATAATGTCCTTTGAGGTGCAAATGTTTTTAATTTTGAGGACATCCCATTTATCTATTTTTTCACTTGCTGCTTGTGGTTTGGCTGTGAAGTTCATGAAACCGTTTACTATTATAAGGGTAGGATAGACATCTTGATGATGTTTAGTCTTCCTATCCATGAACAGTGAATATTATCCATTTAAGTCTTCTTTGATTTCCTGTGACAGTGTTGTGTAGTTTTCTGTATATAAGTCCTTTACATACTAAGTTTACTCCTAGGTATTTGCTTCTTTTATTTACTATTGTAAAGGTTTTTTTTTTTTTTTTCTTGATTTCCTCCTCAGATTTCTCGTTATCGGTGTACAGAAATGCTACGTAATTTTAAGCATCGATCTTATAGCCTGCGATGTTACTGAACTCCTTTATAAGTTTTAGAAGCTTTGTTGTAAATTTCTGAGGGCTTTCTATGTATAGGATCATGTCATCTGCAAATAATGAAATTTTTACTTCTTATTTTCCAATTTGGATGCTTTTTATAACTTTTTCTTGCCTCAGTGCTTGAGCAAGTACTTTTAAGACAATGTTAAATAGGAGTGGTGATATTGGCATCCGTGTCTTGTTCCCGATCTCAGAGGAAAGGCTTTTAGGATTTCACCATTGAAGATGGTGTTAGCTTTGGATTTTTCTTATACAGCCTTTATCATGTTCAGAAAGTTTCCTTCTATTCCTATCTTTTGCAGTGTTTTTATAAGCAAAGTGTGCTGTATTTTGCCTAATGCTTTTTCTGCATCTATAGAGATGATCATGTGATTTTTTTCTTTCAATCTATTTATGTGGTGTATTACATTGATTGATTTTCTTATGTTGAACCATCCTTGCATACCCGGGGTGAATCCCACTTGGTCATGGTTTATAATTATTTTGATATGCTGTTGAATGCAATTAGTAAGTATTTTCTTTGTGGATTTTAGCATCTAGGTTCATTAGAGAAATTGGTCTGTAATTTTCCTTTCTTGTAGAATCTTATTTGGCTTTGGTATTAGGGTAATTTTGGCATCATAGAATGAGTTAGGCAATGCTCCTTCTACTTCTATTTTTTTGGAAGAGCTTAAGCAGAATTGGTGTTAGCTCTTTTCTGAATGTTTGGTAGAATGTACCTGTGAAGCCATCTGGTCCTGGGCTATTATTAGTTGGGGGATTTTTGATGAATGAGTTTATCTCGTTAATTGGAATTTGGCTGTTGAGTTCATCAATTACTCCTGTCATCAATGTAGGCTGTTTGTGAGTTTCTAGGAATTTGTCCAAATCTTCTAAATGATCATTCTTGTTTGCATATAATTTTTCAAAATATCCTCTTATGATTCTCTTTATTTCTGTGGGGTCAGTAGTGGTATCCCCTTCTTCATTATCCTTATTTTGTGTATTTGCATCTCTACTCTCTTTTTCTTTGTTCGTCTGGCTAAGGGTTTGTCAATTTTATTGATCTACTCAAAGAATCAGCTTTCGGTTTTGTTAATTTTTTCAGTGCTTTCTTATTTTCTATTTCATTTAGATCTGCTCTAATCTTTGTTATTTCTTTCTTTTACTTCCTTTGGGGTCAGTTTGTTGGTGTTTTTCCAATTCCTCCATGTATGCAGTTAGTTCTTCCTTCTTTTTAATATATGCATTTATGGCTATGAATTTCCCTCTCAGTACAGCTTTGGCTGCATCCTATAGGTTTTGATATGATATGTTGTCATTTTCATTCGAATCGAAGTAGTTACTGATTCCTTTTGAGATTTCTTTCTTGACCCATAGTTTGCCTAAGAGTGTGCTGTTTAGCTTCCATATCTTTGTGCCTAATCTGGTTCTCTGGCCCTTAGTGATTTCCAATTTCATTCCTTTGTGGTCAGGGAAATTACTTTGTATAATCACAATCTTTCTGAATTTGTTGAGAGTTGTTCTGTGGCCTAGCATATGGCTTATCTTGGAGTATGATCCATGTGCATTCAAGAAGAATTTATATCCTGCTGTATTTGTTTGTAGCATTCTGTATACGTCTGTTAGGTCCCATACCTCTAATATATTATACAGAATCTCTGTTTCTTTATTGATTCTCTGTCTATATGTTCTGTCTAATGGAGATAATGATGTATTAAAGTTCCCCACTATAAGGATAATTGCATTTATTTTCTCCACTTAGTTTTTTGAGTGTTTGCCTCATGTATTTTGAGACACCTGATTAGGTGCATAAATATTTATGATTGTTCTCTCTTCTTGGAAGATTACCTCTTTTACTAATATTTATTGTCCATCTTTGTCCCTTAAAATAGTGTTGGAAAAGATGATGAGAGCCTGAGCATAAAGGGTTAATCATTTGGAAAGAATGCTTGACAGCAGAGAAATATTGGTAATGTTCCCAGGGCATTGTATACTGTGGACATCAGCAGGAGGAGGCAGAGCAAAATGTACTCACCACTAAGAAGTTATTGTCCTAAGAAAGATATACATAAGACTATCTAGAAAGAAGGAACAGGCAGCTCTCTTGCATACCAAGAAAGGACCAACTAACAAAGAATGCCTTACTTTAGTTTTCAGCTTTGTAGTATAAAAGCAGCTTCAGCCTAAATAAACGTGCCTGCATTCCACATGGAGTGAGGTCCCCTTATCCCAATCTTTCTTTGGATCATTCCCGGCATCGTCTACCTCCATGTTGAATTACAACACAATAGTTTTGCCTTTAAAGTAGATTTTGTCTGATATTAGGATAGCTACTCCTGCCCTTTTTTGGTTATTGTTTGCTTGTAAAATTGTTTTCCAGCCATTCACTTTTAGCCTCCTTGAATCTGTGGGTTTAAGGTGGGTTTCTTGCAGACAAGATATAGATGGGTCATATTTCCTTATCCATTCTGCCAATCTGTGTCTCTTGACTGGTGAGTTTAATCCATTAACATTCAGTGTTATTACTCTCAATGAATTTCTTACATCAGCTATATTTTCTTTGGGTTTATGTATGTCATATGTTGTTTTTACTTCTCTTTTTGTCTTTTTAGTTGTTCTTACACTCTCCTCCAACTCTCTCTCTCCTATTTTTTCCTTTCAACTTGTGGAATTTCCTTTAGTATTTCTTGAAATGCAGGTTTCTTATTAGCATATTCTCTTAATTTCTGTTTATCTATGAATATTTTGAACCCTCCATCAATTTTGAATGCCAACTTTGCTGGATAGAGAATTCGTGGCTGGAAGTTTTTTTCTTTTAGTACTTTGACTATGTCATGCCACTGTCTTCTTGCCTCCATGGTTTCAGATGAGAAATCAGCACTTAATCTTATTGTGCTTCCCTGGTAGGTGATGGTTCTCTTTTCTCTTGCTGCCTTGAGCATTCTCTCTTTGCCTTGAGCATTGGACATTTTGATAATTATATGTCTTGGAGTGGGCCTGTTGGGATTTATACTGTTTGGTGTGCAGTGTGCTTCCTGGACATGCACATCCATCTCCCTCAATAAGGTTGGGACCTTTTCAGCCATTATTTCCTTCAACATTCCTTCTGTTCCCTTTCCCTTCTCTTCTTCTTCTGTGATTCCTATATTGTGTATGTTTGTGCATTTTTTGTTGTTGGTTAAATCTCTGGGTCCCTGCTGGATTTTTTCTATCTTTTTATCTATCTGTTTGATTTAAGATTCACTGCCTTTCACATAACTAATTCTTTCTTCTGCTTGTTCAAATCTGCTGTTCTGTGAATCCAGCATCTTTTTGTTTTCTTGTATTGTGCCATTCAATACCATCATATCCGTTATCTTTTTATGTATGTTTACAATTTCTTCAGTATGTTCTCCCAGTGTCTTCTTAATATCCTTAATCTCTTCCTTCTCTTCATTAATTTTGCCCATGTTATTTGTTTGGACAGCTTTGATTAGTTGTTTGATGTTCTGCATCTCCTCCTGGTTTTTATTTTGATCATTGGAATGGTCCATGTCTTACAGTTTGTCACTATGGTTTGTAATTTTTTGTTGCCCTCTCATCATCATTTTATCCTGATGGATTTATTCATTTGATTAGCTTCTCTCTCTGCTTTAGAATTTTATTTAGCTGGTAGCTTTGTGTGTGTTAGGTTTTCTCTTTGACACTTTGTTCTTGTATTTCTTTGCTGTTTTCTATGTTCCCTTGATGGAAAAAGATTAGGGCCAGAGGAATTGAAAGAGGTAAGCATGGAAAAAGGATAATAGTAATATCGATAAAAATTAGAATAGGCACCACATCAGACTTAGTAAAATGAATATTTTACTCATGTATGTAGTGTAGAGTAATTAGGTGAAAGAAGTGGAGTATTTTAAATGGAATGGGGAACCAAATAGAGAAAAATATATAGAATGATTTAAAATGCCAGAATTATGAGGAGAGAGGGAAAGAGTACAGAATGGGCTAAAAGGAAAAAGCTAATAATAATAATAATAATAATAATAAAGAAAACAGAATAGGCAAGATAGAAATTGACACCCATGAAGATGAGGACTAATGAACAAAGGTGGAATGTAAGAACAGCAACAGAATGCAGAAGGTGGAAAGATGAAGGAAGTAAAATAGATAGCATTGGTAGACAAAATCACTATACACAGAGAATGGAAAATCAACAAAAAAGAAGCACAGCAAAGAAGAAACAAGCTGGCAGCAAGTAATTTTTTTAAAAAGGGGGTGGGGAGGAAAGAGGAAAGAAAAGCAAGAAACAAACAAGCAAAGAAAAAACAAACAAACACACAAGCATGCATTCAAAGAAAGCTAAGGAAGAAGAGCCTTCCTTCTTGGAACCTTGTGGAGCCTTTCAGCCTGCATTCATCAATCAATTACTCTGCAGTCTTCTCTCTGCAGGTCTGAGGCATATTTTAGTGATTAAATTGAGTAACAATTTTTTTTTTTTTTAAGTAATAAGGGACCCAAAAGAAGGCCTGTTCTGGACCACCCCCTCCACTGAGGAGACCCTAAATAGGCTTGCGGAAACTTATCAAACACTTCCCAATACCTGACCCACTCCCCAGGGGAGCTGATACTCTGATCCTCAGCATGGAACTATAAAATTCGCTGGTTCCTCCCCCTCCCAAACCAAGCCTCTGTGTCCCATGGCTTTTAGGTAAATCAGGCTTCCTCAGCAGATTCGCCTCTCCCCTCAGCCTGGAACCACTTCTAGCTGCTGGTTTGCTCTCAAAATGCTGCAAGTGGGTCCAGGCAGCCAAACTGACAGAAGAAACCCCTCTCACCCTTTGCCTGGACCCTCCCACTCTCGGAAAGTACTCCCTTTCACCGGGTTGCTGGAAGCATGGATCTTAGCCATCTGCATCCACGATTTCCAGCTGGAGAAAAAACCTCAAGATTTTATATTGAGCAGTCCACATCGCTGTTTGATGTCCCCAAATTTCTCACTCTGCAGGCTTCCAGAACAGACCTCTGGGGCAGGATCCTGTCCCCAATCAGCTGTCCTCCTTGAGAGAAATGGTGAGTACCCACATCAACCGATGCCATCTTCTGCCAGCAATCCCCCCAAGACGTTTCTTGCCACATCAGCGTGTGCTCTGTGCTGTCCCCAAAACATATGTATCTTTAAACCATGTTCGTAATTCAGATCTGTCTTGGTTTGCCAAAGATGTGGTAACAAAATACTTCAGGCTAACTGGTTTAAACAAGACAATTTATTATCTCATGGCTCTGGAGTTTAGAAGTCTAAAATCAAGGTGTCAGTAAGGCCATACTTCTTTCTAAAACCAAGAATCCATTCTATGCCTCTATCTTCGATTCTGGTGGGAGGCTGGCAATCCATGACGTTCCTTGCTTAGTGGTATAACTCAGTCTCGGCCACAGTCTCTTGGTAGACTCCCTGTTCTGGTCCCTCACTCCCCTCTCCTTGTCTCTATCTTACTGTGTTCAAATTTCCTCTCCTTCTAAGGGTCATATTGAATTAAGGGAAACATCTAATCCAGGTTGGTCTCATATTAACTAATAATGTCTTCAAAGATCCTACTTACAAATAAGTTCAGAATCGTAAGACCAGTACTTAAGACTTGAACATGACACTCTGGGGGCAAATTTAATCCCTACACAATGTCCTTGAAGGAGGCATTTAGGCCACTTCACAGGTAGCTTGAACTGTTTGTTTTACATCAACTTCTATGGCACTATAGAAAAATAAGGAGCATACTAGCACTCCAACATCAATGGGATTTAATTATTATCCACAGAGAAATGTGAATTACCTTTAAAAGGAATGCTAATAATGACCATTTCCCTTTTTGATATTTTTGGTATTCTCTTAAGCAGCTCAATTTCTTTCCTTCCTTCATCCTTTTTATAGGCATTTAAGTGAATCTCTTCTTTACCTACGGTAGAATTTTTTTTTTCTGTAAATAAGTTTACATAGTTAATACATCAATGAGGGGATTCAAATCAAACTCACAAATATTTTCTGGTCATGGCTATTGTTGTCTGAATAAATGGTTTTCATTTTAATTCTACCAATAAACTTACAAATGTGTTTGTTTTAACACATGTCTATGGAATAGTAGCACAGAATATGTCACTTAAAGTTATAGTATTGTTTCTCCACTCTACTCCCCAAACAAAATGATATTTTCCTACTTACCTCTCAAACTCAGTGACTAGAATCATGGTTCGACACCATTTTTCAGTGATATAGGATTCTATTTCTGTTTGTGGAATAACCTTTTTCTTGATATCACTGTACAGTATTCACAGATATTGGCCTCTAGAAGTTTGTGTGACCCTGTTCACAGAGAAATGAAATGCATTGTCCCTTTACCTTCCCAATCCCAACCAGTTACAAAAGAGTGCAACTTATCCATGGATATTATTCATGGATGATGTATTAGTTTCACATATACATTATATAAAGTGTAGCAATTTGTTATAATCTGTTATAATGAATAACAAATTACTACAACCTTGCTGGCTTAAAACAACAGAAATTTATTTTCTAACAATTCTACAGGCCAGAAATCTGAAATCAAAGTGTCACTAGGGCTGGTTCCTTTGGTGATTCTGAGGATGAATTTTTTCCATACTTCTTTCTTGTCAAATGCAAAAGACAAGGAGAAAGATGTATTGATCTATTTTTGAAGTACATTGATTCTTTGTTTTGCCATCATAAATTTTCTTTAAATTGCTTATTTTAGTTATTACACATATTTGAGCTAGAAATTACATTTGGTTACCTTTATGGATGGTTTCCTTTTTTTTTGTTATTTTCTAAAAGTTCACATTTTCTGACAGCATCATAATCTATGTTTTTGAAAGTTTACTATAACACTTTAGTGCATTTGTCTATTGATTCCAAATCTGTGTCATGTCATTACTATTTATTATTGACTGTTTTCCACTGAATAAAGGTTGCATTGTCTTGCATCCTTGCATATCAAGCAGTTTTTGATGCTTTGCTGACAATAGTGGATGCATATTTACTTTAAAGGTAGTTTTTCTTTTTCAGAAAGCCAGACAATTTACTTTTATAGATAGATTTAAAATATTTATTTTATTCTAGGGCTGCATTAACCCTACTTCTAGGGGTCAATTTTTCTTAATTAAATTGTCAGTGTGCCCAGAATTCTCTCTCCACTCTGATTTCCCTCACAACCTTAAGAAACCTTCTTTTTCTTTACTTTTTAATGATGAGCAAGGAGTTTCCAAAATTGAAGATAGAAAGCAAATTTAGTCCTAGCACTATTCTGGAATTCTCTAAATGTTTAGCAGAGATAAGATGGACATGTTGCCTATAAACCTGTCATTGAGGTAATGATAATAGTTTAGTGGATTGTGTCTAGGGCATAATTTAGGAGTATTAAAAATATATAACATTTTTGTTATTTGCTGTTGAATATTATCTGGTGTTATAATCGGTATATTTGGAGGTATAATGGATACTGAAAGCATTAATTTGGAGAATGTAATGCTTATTTTCAAGAATTTTAGATTGTTATAAATGAAGGAAAGATATACATTAGTTCATTGCAATGTTGAGGGCATTGTAATGTGAACCAACAATATTGTATAAATGATATCTTGCACACCTGAGCTCAATAAATATATTTGCAATTATTGACTGTTAATGATTTCCATCAGCGTGATAGTTAACAAGAGTTTGAAGGGAAATTTACTACAATGATCAATCTGGAATCATTAAAGGAATAATCAAATTCACCTACTTTTTCATAATCCATGTTTGAATAATATACTTACAAAATTTGTCAGAATATCATCATGTGTACTGGGAATCCATTTGCAGCACAACCGATCTTTGACAATTTATATCCTTTCTGTGATCAGGCTATTATTAGGACAATGACAATTTGTGTACCATAAAACATTGCTCCTCTCTAATTCTTTAAAGAATTTCTCAGGGGTATGATTGCATGGCCCTAGAATGTATGTCACTTGGTAACTGTGTGGAAGCTGGCAGTGGGTTCACTTGTGGGTTACTACATTAATATATACACATTCACAAATATGAACCACATTTGATCTGGATGTGTTTGTACATATATTTCAGAAGAAATGCTTCTTTCTCCGGTTACCTTAATTTTAAATTACTCACGTAAACAATTACCAGAAACCTAGTTGCTGGAAATGGAGATATTTTATTATCTCAAGTCCTGGAAGTCAGAAGTCTGAAATCAACAGGTTGACAGGGCTGCATCATTTCTGGAATATTCAAGAAATAATCTCTGCCCTTGTCTTTTTTGTTTCTAGAGACTGCCTCCATTCCTTGTCTTATGGTCCCTTCCTCACATCACTTCAACCTCTTGCTCCATTATCATATTTCTACTGGTTATTTGATTCTCCTGCCTCCACCTTTAAGAATCTTTTCATTATATTGCACTCACCTGGATGATCCAGGTTAATCTCTTAATTTTAAAATCGATAACTTTGTCACATATGCCAAGTCCATTTTACCATTTAAGTTACTTTAGTGACAGGAATTAGTTTCAAAAGATTCAGGGGCCATTATTAAGTCTTTTACAGGTGAGTAAGATTGTCCAAGAGAGTCATAATTATATGGAGGCATATTGTGGTGTAGGTTCCATGGGTAGAGTTTATTCTAGCAAAGGTCCTAGTTAAGCTGGTCTGAATAACTTACAGAGTTTGGGACAATTATTGCTCTGTCTCTAGTAATTGTGTCTGATTTCTTTAATTTTTTCAATGGTTTGATTTCTTTAATTTTTTCAATGGGCAGACTCAATTTCACTCCTCCATTGTACTACATATTTCTTGGAATTACAAAAAAAACTATGTTTATTCAATGTAATGTTATACAAATTATGGTGGTTTAAAAAAAAAAACGTGAGTTTTTAGAATTCTAGACAGTTCAGTGTCTCCAGAGTAAGATTGAATGGGCTGCCATTGGACATTGAGGGACAGCAATAGGACATATCAGAGACATTGCACTAAGATTATACTTGGAAAGAGTCCCCTATTAGTTTCTCTTTCAGTTTGGCTGAATTTTCTTGTTCATAGTGTGTTAAATAGTTTGGCTTCTTTTTTTCAGCATTTGTTGAGGAAGATTTCAGTTAGATCAGGGCCCACCTCAGGTCATTATAAATAACAACAAAGCATTTTTGTCAGTCTGGGAATATGGGCAAGAACCATGTCAGTGAATAATATATGACAATTTGGAAAAAATCATTAAATTAAAACCCTCAGTTTGTGAATATGAAAAGGTAGGATGAACCAGTGATCTCAGAATCTAGATCATACAGATGAAAGGAGCCTTTTTCAAAATATCAACCTTGAGGATCCAATAGAAAGAGCAAA
>JAQZBX010042175.1:0-22100 GCA_029593785.1 Cabassous unicinctus | reverse complement strand
TTTTTTTTTTTTTTTCTTTTAGCTCTTTAACTATGTCATACCACTGTCTTTTTGCCTCCATGATTTCAGAAGAGAAATCAGCATTTAATCTTATCAAGCATCCCTTGTATATGATGGATCTCTTTTCTCTTGCTGCTTTCAGTATTCTCTCTTTGTCTTGAGAATTTGACAATTTGATATGTACATGTCTTGGGGTAGGCTTGTGTGGCAGTTTGATATTGTTTATGAATTCCAAAAATAGATATTGGATTATGTTTGTAAACTGGTCTGTCCCTCCAGGCATATTATATTATATTGGATTCAGAGGTTTCACTTTTACTTGATTAAATAATGATTAAGTCTTTGATTGGGTCACATCAGTAGGATATTGCATCCCCGCCACCTTGGTGGGTGGGGACTCACAGAGAAACCACACCGCAGAGAAGGGAGGTTGAAATTTTGAGCTGGACCCTGGGAAGTAAGCACACAGAGGAGCAGAGCAGCTGAGCTTGGAGAGAATCGAGCCCCAGGGAGAGAGACAGAGCCATTTGCCTGATAGTCTACAGCTGGCCTTGTGGAGACAACAGGGCACCTGAGCCTGGAAAGAAACAAGCCCTAGGAAGATAGGAACCCAGGAAGCCTGAACTCTTGGCAGATGTCAGCAGCCATCTTGCTCCAACACATGGCAACAGACTTGGGTGAGGGAAGTAACTTATGCTTTATGGCCTGGTAACGTAAGCTTCTACCCAACATAAGCTTTATAAAAGCCAACAGATTTCTGGTATTTGGCATCAGCACCCCTTTGGCTGACCATACAGCCTGTTAGGATTTATACTGTTTGGGGTATACTGTGTTTCCTGTACGTGAACATCCATGTTTCTCAAAAGAGTTGGAAAATTTTCAGCCATTATTTCCTCCAATACTCCCTCTGCCCCTTTTCCCATCTCTTGTCCCTCTGGGACTTCCTTAATGCATATGTTTGTGTGTTTCATGTTGTCCTTCAATTCCCTGAATCCCTGCTGGATTTTTCAATCTTTTAATCTATCTATTCTACTATCTGTCTGATTTCAGATGTACTATCTTCAACATCACTAATTTTTTCCTCTGCCTGTTCAAATCTGCTGTTAATGTACTTCCATCATATTTTTGATTTCTTGCATTGAGCCATTCATCACCATCACATCTGTTATCTTTTTATCTACATCTATGATTTCTTCAGTATGTTCCCCAAGTGTCTTAAATCCTTTATCTCTTCCTTTACTACATTAAGTTGATTCATGATATTTGTTTGGACATGCTTGATTAGTTCCTCCACGTTCTTTATCTCTTCTTTTTATTACTTTGTTCATTAGACTGGACTATGTGTTCCTGTTTCTTAGTATGGCTTGTAATTTTTTGTTAGTGTCCAGGCATTTGTTTATTTTGATGGGCTTATTTGGAGAAGTTAGCTTCTCTCATTACTCTAGAGTTTTATTTATTTATTTTATGTGTGGTAAAGTTCCTTTTAGACACTTAGTTCCTATTATTCTATATCCTTGCAGTTGTCTGTGTTCTCTTGAAAAACTATTTAGACCATAGAAAAGTTAAGAGAGAAGAAGAATAGAATATAATAAAAGATAGAAAAGGAACCATACAAGATCTAGGAAAATAAACAAGTAAAATGACAAAAAAATGATAAAAAAATACAAAGGAATAAGAAGGAAAAAGAGGTCAAATTAAAAATGAAAGAAGAAAAAATAGAATAAAATAAAAGTCTGGAAAAATGAGAAGAAAAAGGAAAAAAAAAAATGAGAGAGAAAATAAAAAAATGAAGACCAAACAAGAAAAGAGAGAGTAAAAGAGAAACAATGGAAGAGGGAAAAATGAAAGAAAGAAAAGGAATAAAAAAACTAAGTAGAAAAAAAATAAGGAAAAGAAAAAAAGGAAACAGAGAAAAGACAATAACAACATCCATACAACACAAAAACCCAGGAAAAACAAGCTTCCTTCTTAGGCCCCTAGGAATTATTTTGGGCTGCTGGTTCTCATCAATCAATCATCCTGTAGCCTTTCCTCTACAAGTGAGCTATCGGTTTTAGTGAATAAAATAAATAATATATTTTTTTTAAAGTATAAAAAATTAAGAAAAAAAAAACAGATTGAAAAACCTAAAAAAAAAAAAATCTCAGTTTATACATTCCCTGTTATAGGGTGATAGCTGGGCACCTGACAACCCAGTGGATAACTCTCTGGATCCCTTCTCTTCGGAGGTACTGGGTAGTGAACCTGGGACCTCATATATGTGAGGCAGGAGTTCCTACACTGAGCTACACCCAATCCACTGGTTAGCTTAGGTCGGCTTCTGAAAACTTATCAGTCTTTCCCCAAACCCTTTCCCTAAGGCAAGTTGGGTTTCTAACTGTTCCCTATCTCTCCTGGCTTCCTTCTCTCCCAGGCTGCTTATGCACCTATCTCTACCTACCTCTTTACTGACCTAGTTCTCTCTCCCAAGGGCGGCTGGTTATGACAGCCTGCCTGATCAGATCTCCCTGGGGCTGCTTCAGTTCTGGCTGGGGTCTTTTTTGAGATTCAAAGCTGCCCAAACTCACTGAAGAGAAACCACTTTCTGCCCTCTGCCAAAATTATCTTCCTCCCAGAGAGTGTTCTTTCCCACTCAGTTGGCTGCAGTGAGCCAGGGGTTTTACCGAGGCTATTTGCTTTGAGGGAGGGGTTTATGTGCTGTTCCCAGCCACAGGGGTGAGTAACTCAAGTTTTTCATTTGGCCTCTTTTTCTGTCCCTTTCCCTCCTGCATGATGCACAGCAGTCTCATGGTATTCAGATCCCCAAAGCAGCTCCCTTGGATAGCTTTTTTCCCTTCCTCCATTGTTTTTGTGAGAGTTGAGCTCTGCCTACCAACTTTGGTGCCATCTTCCCAAAAGTCTCCTATTTACATGTTTTTAATGGTAATATATGAAAAATGCCTACATTTCTCCTTTAAATAAATAATCAGAGAGTTCATCTGGAAAAAATTAATTTGCTAATTAAGAGGGCAGCTGAAAATATCAAGACAATCTAAGCGGAAATCTGATAGCAATTCCTAGTCATTTGGGGGCAGAAAATATTGTAATTTAATGATTTTTTCCACTGAAATTCAGAATAACCTCTCCAGTATAAACAAAACAGTACTGAGCAAAGGACAATATCTGTTAGTTAACAACTGCAGAATATGTTAATGGTTAAAGAGTGCCAGGCAATGTGGTCTTATTAGTTTTTATACTTCTATAATTCATAGATGAATGGAGATACTCTACATTTTAAAATAATCTTTTTACAAATGGATTAGTTTAAGGTTATTAGTTCAACGTCATTTTAGTAAGTTTTATAATAAATTTTCATTGCCTACTAAATGAATATCTCCTATGTCAATAGTCACATTTTAAGGCACTGTTATATATGAGTTCAGAATTCAAAATTGCAAAAATATATTAAGAAAAGCCCTATGATTCAGTGTAGATGTCACTGAATGGTTACAGTGATATTTTTCCTTTTTCTTAAAACTGTATTTTGCATTCCAGAGTAAACTTACTCTTTTAACAAATATAAATTCTATTGTCTAATTTAAAAAACAAAATTAAATGACTGAAAATCAAATTTGAAGGGAACATCTTTATTTCCTTCATTTTTAAAGCAACACTCTTTACCTGGAGTTTCATTTAAAAAAAAACAAAAAAACAAAAAAAAACAAAGATCAACAGGACTGGCTTTGCTGTATAAAAGAAAATATCAGGAAATTCTATATATGTGTATATCTGGGTCTATGTGTTCCACAATTAGGAGTCCAGATCTCACTTGGCCATTAGCAGAACAAGGCTTCTCAAACAATTCAGGCTGGAACTTTCTGTTTCAACTTTATTTGTTTGTATCTCCCTTTAATGTATCAAGAACTACACAGTCTTTTGCTCTGATACTTATTGATGCTAATTTTGATATGGCAAAGATGAGATTCAGGTTGGTACCACATGACCAGATGAGTGATATGCAGCCCTTCCATTCCATATCCCCAAGAAGGATTTGACCCTAAAAGTACTCGCATACTATCATGTGCTGCTCAGTAATATTGATTTATTTGTTGCTGAGGAAATGAAGAAAGAAATTGATAATTCACAAGTAATAACGATGGATTTAATCCACTCAAAGTACACCAGTGTGTTCTATCATAGTAAAGATTAGTTGAAGATAATCATTCTTCCCACTGATATCATGAAATTGCTGGAAACTGTGAATAAAGAGAGCTAGATTCTAAGTCCAACTAAACAGTAAGAGAAATGGCAAAATTTTAAATTTTTGTAATATTTTATAGTTCACAAAGTGATTCCATGGATATCACTTCATATACTCCATTACCACACCAATCTTAAGAGTTATAAAACAATTTGAATTATTTTAATTTTTTAAGCAGAAACAGAGACTCAGAGATTTTGCAGCCTGCTGTAGGTCACATACATTGGAATGGCAAAATGAACAGTAGAATCCAGTTCTGCTAGTACCTCATATGGTGTTTCTTTTCATTGCACCATAGTGATGTTCACATAATCAGGACCAGGAATAGAGAGAGTGCTGGTTCAAAATGAGGTTGATCCTGTTTTACATGACCCTGAGAGTGAGAGCCTTCTTAAATTTTGTTCTCTAGGCATAGAATTTGTTTCATTCTAATCCAAGTCTTGGACAAAATCTTAAAATATGCATAATAAAAGTTTGATTCAGTTTACTCAGTGGTAAATGAATAATATAAGAGCATAAACTTATAGGTTTTTGTAAGAATTCTATGAGATGTTAGATGTAGAACATGTAGAACAGAAAATGGCATAATTATTCAATTCATGCTTTTCTTCTATTTTTTTATCACAAATTTTAAGCCCAATGTCTCTTCTCATCCTAATACTATGATGAGTTTAATTGTATTAGGGAAAAAGTAAGCAGAAATTAATACAGGAAAAAGGAAAAAACAAGAAAACTAATAATTTAGTCTCAAATTCTGACTTTTATTGCTGGAAATTTTTCTATAAAAGAAAGTTCTGCTAAGTCATCACTGAAGCATATTCTAGAATGCAAATAATATATGCTACAAGGGAACTAATAAGGATGATGTCAAATTTTCAATTCATTCAGCTATCTCTGGGTGTCAGAGCATACTCATCATATTATTTAATATTTCATTAATTAAATTCAGTGAGGAGAAGTGGATGTGGCTCAAACAGTTGGGTGCCCACCTACCAAATGGGAGGTCCCAGGTTCGGTTCCCAGTGCCTCCTGAAGAAGGAAAGCAAACAATGAGCAGAAAGATGAGAAAAACCATCTGGGAGAGGGGGAGATAAATTTTTTTAGAAAGTAAATAAATCTTTAAAAAAAATTCAGTGAGACTAATGTTGTTATATATAGAAATTATATACCTATGTAAATGATAATTCTGAAAGCACAAGTTAATGCAACAAAGCAAAAATAAATAAATAAAAGTGAAGGAAAGAACTTGCTTTTATTCACAGATGATATGACTGTTTATGTGGTAAATCCCAAAAAATCTAAAAATAAGTCCTGGAATTAATAAGCTAGTTTAACAAGGTCATGGGGTATAAGGTCAGTATACAAAAGTCCTGCATTTCCCAAGTTCCAGCATTGAAGAATTGGAATTTGATATTAAAATAGCAATACGATTTATAAAGCACTGTAAAACAAAGTACTTAGATGTAAATTTATTAAAATATTCACAAGATCTGTATATAGAAAACACTGACAAAATAAATTGAAGAAATTCTAAATAATGGAGAAATATACCAGGTTAATGATTTGGTGGTCACAGTATTGTTTAAGTGGTCGATTTTCCCAGTTTTCCTATAGATTCAGTGTAATCTTAATCAAAACTCCCAAAAGCAATTTTGTAGGCAACAACAAACTGAGTGACATTTATGTGTAAAAACTAAGCTATTAAAATAGCCAAATGAATCCCAAAAGAAGAATGTTAGGGGAATTACCTTACTCAATTTCAAGATATTAAAAAACTGCAGTAATCTCAACAGCATGGTATTGACAATGGAAAGATTAACAGATCAAGGGAACAGATTAGAGAATCTACAAATAGAGCCACACAAATATCATCAACTGATTTTTGACAAAGGATCAAGGGCAATTCAGTGGATGAAAGGTAACTGTTTAGAGCAAAATGCTACAGCAATTGGATGTCCATATGCAAACAAGAACAAAAATTTCAAAACATATCTCACATATTACAAAAATTAACTCAAAAATAGATAATAGATTGATATATAACATGCAAAACTATAATGTTTCTAGAAAAAAACATGAGAAAATATGTGAATTTAGAGAAGAGTTTTTAGCTACAATGCCAAAATTAAGGATCATGAAAGAAAAATTAAGATGACTCTATTAAAATTAAAAATTTTTTGCTCTAATAAAGACACTGCTAAGAGAAGGAAAAGACAAATCACTGGCTTGGAGAAAATATTTTAAATCACATATAAGATAAAGATGTATAAAAATATAGAAAGAACTCTTAAAATTCAATAATAAGAAAAAAATAAAATTTTTTAAATAGGCAAAAGATTTGAACAGACAACTTACCAAAGTAGATATACAGATGACAAGTAAGCATATATAAAGACCCTTAACACATTTGTCACTATGGAAATTCAAATCAAAACAACAATGAGATATTATCAAATACCTGTGAGAATGTTTAAAGTCTAAGAAAATAGTAATACTAAATACTGGTGAGAATACAAAACAACAGGAACTCTTATTCATTTATGGCTGGTGAGAATTCAAGTGGTATAACAATTTTGGAAGAGTGTTTAGGAGTTTTTATAAAGTGAAACATAGACTTGTCATTGAAGCTAGAAATCACACCCCTAGTTATTAAAGTGAAACAGAAACTTATGGGTACACACACCACAAAAAAATGATTGCAAATACATACAGCAGCTTTATTTATAATGAACAAAACTGGGAACGACCAAGATGTTCTTCAGCAGATGGCTATATAAACTGTGATACAATGGAAGTCTATTCAGTGATGAAAGTGAATGCATTATTGATTCACACAATGATGTGAATGGATCTTATTTTCCCAAGTGAAAATACCCAGAACCACAAAGCTATATATGCTACAGCAAATATTAAGCACAGCTTATCTCCCAGACATGCTTACACAAAACATAACATTAAAGGCCTTTTACTTCAGTTCCTATTATCCAATGTATCATGTCAGTCTTTCAACAAAAAAATTACAAAGACACCTAAAGGCAAAACCAAAAAAAAAAAAAAAAAAGCTAAAACAAAAGGAACAAAACAAGATTTTGATTATCACATTCTGAAGAGAAAACATAAGCATCAGAACCAGACTCAGATATGACACAGGTTTTGGAATTATCAGAGAGAGAGTGTAATGTATCTATGGTGAATATGTTAAAGGCACTAATGAAAAAAAAAAGCAACATGCAAAAGCAGATGGAACATGTAAGCAGAGAGATGGAAATTCTATGAATCAAAAGGAAATGCTAGAAGTGAAACACATTGTAAAAGAAATTGAGAGTTCCTTTGATGGGCACACCTGCAGACTAGATATGTCCAAGGATAGAATTAGTGAGCTAGAAAATAGGTCAAGAGAAACTTCTCAAACCAAAAGAAAAAGAGAAAAATGAATGGAAAACAAAAATAAAAACAGAAAAGGGCATTCAAGAACTATGAGGAAATTTCAAAATGTTGATTCTATACCTAATTGAAATTCTTGAAGGAGAAAATGAGTAAGGTCTGAGAAAGAATAAATGAGTGTAAATAAAATACTTTATACTTTTTGTTCTTAACTTATCTAAAATATAACTCTGTTTAAAGTAATTATACTAGTGGGGTATCAGTTACTATGGCATGTGAAAAATGAAATAAATGACTGTAACATGACAATGAAGAACAGTGAGGAATTGGGAATACTTTGCTCTACAAGTGAAGTCATTGAGTGATATAGAGGGCTATTTGATAGTGGACTCAGATTAGTTGTAAATGTATAATTCAAACTCCAAGACAACAAGTTAAAATTTTGAAAAGGAATTATAGTCAATATCCTAAAGAAGAGAAAAATGGGTTTATGTGAAATGCTCAGTTTAAACAAGAGAAGTCATCAAAAGAGAAGTTAGAAAAAAAAAGAAATGAATAAATGAAATGTGGAAAATAATTACAAACATGTTATGATATATATACATATATATATCACAAATACCCATAGATATTAATCATTAATTTACATGTGAATTGTTTAAATACACCCATTTAATGGTATAGATTTTCAGAACGGGTAAATAAATAAGACAAGACTCAACTGTATATTGCATACACACAACCCAATTTAAGTATAAAGGCAATCTATAAAGATAGATTGAAAGTTAAGAGACTGAGAAAGATACCATACTGAGACTAATAGAAGTTGAGGTGCTATATTAATTTTAGACAAAGAGACTTCATCCCAAGGAACATGATAAAGGATAAAAGAGGGCACTGCATAATAATAAAGGGGTAAGTTCTTTAAGGAAACATAATGATTCTAAAAATACATGTACAAAACAATAGAGTTTGAATATTTGTGAGGCAAAAACTGATAAAATTGAAAGATGAAATATTCATTATTATAGTCAGAGACTTCAATGCCCTTTTTCAGTAACTGATAGATCAAAAGAACAGAATTCATTAAGGATATAGTTGATCAGAAAAACAATACTAATCAAGTTAGTCTAATTGGCATGTTTACAATACTCCATACAAAATCAGCAGAATACCTATTCTTTCTCAGGCTCAAACAGGATATTCACCAAGATAGATCATTCCCTGGGGCATAAAATACACCTCAACAAATTTAAAGAACAGAAACTATACAAGTTTTGCTCTCAGAAAACAATGGAATTAAAATAGAAATCAATAACAAAAAGATACCTGGGAAATCCCCAGTATGTGGAAATTAAGCACACTCTACAAAACATGGGTCAAAGAAGAAGCCTCGAGAAAAATTAAAATATATATTGAACTAAGTGAAAACAAAAATACAACTCATCAAAATTTGTGGGATATAGTGGAAGAAGTGCTTAAAGGGAAATTTATAGCATTTGGTGGATATGTTAGAAAGTAAGAAAGATCTAAAATCAATCATCTAAGCTTCCATCTCTGGAAACTGGATAAAGAAGAAGGTAAACCTAAAGTAAGCAGAGGAAAATAACAATTCAAATAGAAATCAGTGTAATTGAAAACAGAAAAACAGTAGAGAAATAATAGAGAAACTAAAACCTTGTTCATTGAAAGGTCAAGAAAATTGATAAATCTCTAGCTAGGAAAACCAAGAAAGAGAGAAGATGCAAAATACTGATTATCAGAAATAAAGGAGGGGTCATCACTAATGTTCCCATGGATATTAAAAGGATAATAAAAAACGCTATGAAGAACTCTATATCCAGTAATTTGAAAATTTGATGAAGTGGAAATTCCTTGAGGGACACAAACTTCCAAAACTCACAAAGGAGAAATAAATATTTTATATAGGCCTATATGTAATAAAGAAATTGAATCAATAGATAATACCCTTCTGAAAAAATAAAGCATCAGTCAAGATAGGTTCACTTGTAAATTCTGCTAACCATTTAAAAAAGAAATAATGCATATTTTATGAACAATATAAACAGTGTTCTATTATATCTTCCAGGATATAGAGGCAGCGGGAACACTTTCTAACTCAGTCTATGAGGGTAGATTACCCTAATACCAAAAACACATAAAGACATGACAAGAAAGGGAAAATATACAGATCAGTTTCTCTCGTGTGCGTTGTCCTGATTTGAGACTTTTATGGACCCCAGAAAATCAATGTTTTTAAGCTAACCCATTCCTGTGCATAGAATCCTATTGTATATGGGGTCTTTGGGTTAGATTCAGTTAAGGGACTTTTTGATTACGTTATAGATCCTCGATGGGACCTAATCCTTTCACTGGAGCTCTTTATAAATGGAAAGACAGCTGCCATTTTACCTTGCCAAGTGAGAGAGGACTCTAGGATCACCTACAACTGCAGAAAAACAGAGAACTCCTGAGGGGTGAGAGAGAGGTCAGAGGCTGGAATCAGCCGAGCAGCCCTAAGGGAGGAGAAGGGAGAGATGAAGCATATACCTGTTCATCCATAGCTGAGCCTGGATGAACGTGGAGGGGAAGGCAGGGACCTCAGCAGAGACCAACCTCCATTTTGCTTTGCCATGTGGCAGGACTCCAGGATCCAGAGCACTGGACAATGGTGAGAAAGCATCTCTTCTAATACCTTGATTTGGACATTTACATGGCCTCAGAACTCTAAACTTTTACCCTAATAAATCCCTATTGTAAAAGCCAACCCATTTCTGGTATTTGACTCCCAGTAGCACTAGCAAACTAAACAGACGTAATTACAAAAATTCAAACCAAATTATTATCAAATAGAATCTGACAATGTATAAAAAGAATTATACACCATAATCAAATGAAATTTATTACAGATATGCATGGCTGGTTCAACAATTGAATATCTTCCGAAAAATAGAAGCAGAGGGTATACTTCCTAACTGATCTTATGGGTTCTTAAAGATGGTTAAGGATTGGGGCAAAGGTAAGTGTTTCCTCATCTATTTTGAACTTTCTACCACTGCCACAGGAGTAATCAACCTCTCTTTTGAGTATTGTTGAATGAGCAACAAGGAATTATTGCTAACATTGGTTGGACCATATGGCAAGACCTTTGGCAATGGCCAGAGTCAGTACAAATGTGCAGATGGGGCTGATTGTGGGCCAAGGAATCAGTGCTTAGATTACTGCCTAACGTTTAGCTAATTTTGCTGATCCTTGGGTCAAATTATTTATCTGGGGTGATAAAGTATACAAACTCCCTTTACTATTCACTCTGTTCCACTCCAAGGGATTCCTCTAGTAGCCAAGGGTTTGGGAGAGGGGTGACCAGAGGGCCTAGGTTTGGCTCTATTATGTAGCAGGGAGTCCTCACTGGTATTGAGGGCTATTGCTTCTTTGACCCAAGGTGTAATGGGTAGATGGGTATAGATGGTCATGGGCCCAGGGCTTATTAGAGCCTCTATTTCCAGGATAGCCCATTATATAGCCAACAATTTTATATAATGTTGAGGGCAGTTTCTTGCATTAGAAGTTCCTGTGCAATTTATGGCATCCTGAGTTGTCCAGGGACATCAGTAGGCATGAAAGGCCATTGATAAAGCTTCTCAATGAAGGAATATGGGGAGGACACTGTTGTGTTACACTATGGACAGATTCTGGAACCTTTTATTGTAGGAGGCCCCAATAAAAGTGGGCTGAAAATAAAAATAGAAAAAAAAAGTGGTCTGATTTGCAAGTAACAGCATAAATAAACTTAAGTAAAATTGATAATTGAGGAATATGTTGTCTCCAGAACCCAAAAGCCCTAAAAGATGTTGGGCTTGTTTCAACATTGCAGATTTTCAGAGGATCAGTGGCTGTTTCTGTCTTGAAAATGTCAGGGATTGAGTGGACCTCTGTTTACCAAATAATTTTCAAGAATTTAAACCAAATAAAAGGGGCATAAGAATTATGTGTAGGAAAATTATAAATGAGTCTAACTCCAATACATTAGGGGATAGGTTATCATATTTTCAAGTTAAGACCCACTGACAGGGTGCCAAATTCCTGCTTATAGTGTCCAGATGTCTTTAAAGTCCTCAGGAGCCCCCCTGCTGGAGGCTTTTATTTGAACCTATAATTAGCATAATACCTGTTAAGTATGTGTCCCAGAGACTTAAATCTTCTGCCTGTTCATATGCTGGTAGAGTCCTGAATCTCAGCAGAGTTGCAGCCAAGTCTTATGAACGACTTTCCAGTTCATCAGACTTGCCCAGAACAGCTAAAAAAAAAAGGATGATGATGGGCAATGCCCATGCCCCAAAACAGAGAGTGTCTACAACTGCAAGCAAGACGTTTCCACCCATCTGCTCCATGGATTCTAAGACCCCTCTCAGTTGGAGGCAGAATGGGCACCACCATCCCAAAATCCTCAGGATTTATGAATAAACAAACATAAGGGGGTAATACAACTATGGGCTAAAGTAAACTTGTTATTATTGTAGTAATGGAAGAACTTGTAGCATTAATACTAAGGCAGTGGGCACCAGAGCTTCTGAGGGGGCAGAGAGGAAGTATAGGTGTTAACATGGGACATTATTGGGACATTAGAATTGTTCTGCATGATATTGCAATGATGGATACAGACCATTGTAAATTTTTAGACATTCCTTTTTTTTTAAGAAGCTTTAGATTACATACCTGGTACATCAAAAATATTGGGGATTACCATATACCTCACCTCCTCTTCTTCCCACACTTTCCCCCATTAACAATATCTTTAATTAGTGCTGTACATTTGCCACAATTGATGAACACATATTGAAGCATTGCTACTAACCATGGTCTATAGTTTACATTTTGCACCACATAATTTTATACATTTTGACAAAATATATAATGGCCTGTATCTTTCATTGCAATGTCATGTAGGACAATACCAATGTCCCCAAAATACTTAATGTTACACCTGTTCTTCCCCCTCCCTCCCCTCAGAACCTCTGGTGGCAACTGCCTTTACATCAAAGATACAAGTTCTTCCATTGATAGAATAATTATAAGTCTACTTAAGTCCATAGTTGCATTTTCACCTTATGTTTGTTCATTCTTCAATCTTAAGGATTTTAGGATGGTGATACCCACTCTGTTTCTGATTGAGAAGGACTACAAATGAGTCACTTTTGACTTGGTGTGAACATTTTTGTTGCAGTTGTGAAACAAGATAAGGCACTGAGCAATCTGGACATTGAGAAATTGAAGAAAGATAATGAAATCAAATATTTAAATGTTTACTGCCGTTGCAGTAAAGGAACATAAAATGATAACCTTTTACCTTTACATCCCCAATGAAACACTTCAAAACACTAAAAAATAGAAGCAAAGTTTAGCTTTCAAAGCAATGTATAAGAAGTAAGGAAGGAGGCAGGTCCTTGAGTTTGAGAAGTGTATCGTTTAGATATGATGTCTTACAACTGAAGGTCAGCAATTCTGGAAAGGACAGACCATCTATATTTTTGCAAGTCTTTTTTCCTAATATGAGAGATTGTATTGAGGTGAGTTACGGAAAATAACAACAAAACTTACAATTAGTTTGGTAAAGCATTGCCAGTATCTCTAAATCATCCTGAAGAGAATATCTTCCAAGCAAGGATTAAGTCAAACTTCTCTCTTGCTCACCTCTTTTTGCTGAAGGTGTTGAAAAAAATGGAGAGTTATGTTCACATAACAGAGAACTTGGTAGAATTATGACAGAATGTCATAAGAACACAGCCCACAGCCTCCACAGCCCCTGACCTTGTATAAATGCTGGGGAAATCTTTCAAATAAAATACAAAGCTTTGGTTTTATATGAATCTATCTCCAGAAATTGTATGAAACAGGGCCTACTGAGACATAAACAAGGTGGGATATTCTTGCATAAGTTTTGGTAGTGACAGGCCCAACTGCCACTTGTCACTAGCTACAGTGTTCAACATCTCATTTCTAAACAAATGGCAACCTCCGATAAAATTGTTTATTTTTGGTTAAAAGATAAGTAATAAGTAGAAAAAGCCAATATAAAAATGCATAATTAATAAAATAGAAAAATAAAATGTGAGAAGAACAGGAACAGAAGAAAGGAATTTAGTAGGAGAATAACATACTTATAGCAGGAAAAGGAATGAAATTATACAAATATATAATACATACAATAATATTAAAGAAAATATGAGGAATTTAGGAACATCTCAAAAAAAAGATAAATTAAGAGAGAGATAAAAGTTCACAGAATTATCCACACAGGTCTAACCTAAGGACAAACATCAGAATCTATGTTTGCTTTTACTTTATTATTTTATCCTTTTAAATAGTTCCAGAGTTATCACAGCCTCCATTTTTTTCTCCTTAAGACTCAAAACTTAATAATTAGAACTCACCTCTTACATTTTCTTTGTTTAGAGATAAATGTTTTGAATCTTCAACCTGTAGAAAAGAAATATTGCCTCTATGACTGAATTTGGAAAGGAAGGAAAAGCTGGATTATACCAGCTGCTCAAGTTTATTTAATAAATTTTCCTCATTATTATGTCATGAATCCTAATATTTGTATCTATTGACTTCAAAGTGATACATTTTAAATCTTTTTGATAATTTTTTCATTGAAATAAAATTCACAATTATGAAGTATGTAATTCTGTGCTTTTAGTATATTCCCTGGGGTGTGCAATCACTACTACCATTTAACTTCAGAACATTTCCATCACCACAAAAAGAAACCCTAGCCTAATTAGCTGTCAATCCCAATTTCTACCTTCCCCCATCCAATGGCAGCCCTAATTTACTTTATTTCTCTACAGATTTACCAATTCCGGTCATTCCATATAAATTGAATAATACAATATGCAGCCTTTGGAATCTGACTTCTTTCAATTAGAATAATATTTATAAGGTTCATCGTGTTGTTGAATGTAACTGCTTCATTCCTTTTAATGGTTGAATAATATTCCATTGTATGGATTTACTGCATTTTGTTTATGCCTTTATCATTTGATAGATAAATGGATAGTTGCCATTTGGGTGCTATTATGAATAATTCACCAATGAACATCTATATGTATGTTTCTGTGTGAACATATGTTTTTAATTATCTTGGATATATACCTAGGAGTGAAATTGCTGGGCCATTGTGGTAAATATGTGTTTAACTATTTGAGCAACTGCGAAAATTTTTTTCCAGAGCAGCTGCACCAATTTTACATTCCCACCAAAAAGGTATAAGTGTTCCATTTTCTCCACATCTCTATCAACACTTAAGATTTTCCTTTTTTTAATTACAACTGTCCTGTGAATGTGAAATGGTATCTCAGTGTGGTTTTGATTGACATTTACCTAGTAACTAATAATTTGGAGCATCTTTTCATGAGCTTATGGTAATATATATTCTTCAGAGAAATATGTATTCAAGCCTTTTGCCCATTTTAAAATGGATGGTTCATATTGTTGAATTGTATTTCTAAGATATTCTGGATACCAGACCCTTTTCAGTTAAGCTTTGCAAATATTTTTGCCATTCTGTGGGCTGTCTTTACTCTTTCTGCATAGTGTCCTTTGAATTGCAAAAAAATTTAATTTTGTTGAAGTCTAACATGGGTATTTTTCTTTGGTTTCCTGTGCTTTTGTTTCATATCTAAGAAGCCATTACTTAATCCAAGGTCATGAAGATTTACACCTATAATTTCTTCTAAGAATTTAATGGTTTCAGTCCTTATATATTGGTCTTTGATTCATTTTGAGTTAATATTTGCATATAGTATCATGTAGGGGTCAATGTTCCTTCTTTGGCCCTTTAGACTCTGATATATATATGGAAAAGTCAAATACTGAATTAACTCAGACTTGGGCTTGGTGCTAGGGACATGTAAAGGAAAAATAAAAAGGCAAATAGTTGAAGATATTGGCAAGTATTTGTGGGACTGAGAGAAGGGGAAACTAAAATTTGCAGTGATATAAAGAGAGAAACAAGCAGGGTCAGTACCAGAGTGCCAGATGAAGATGAAGAACAACTGTCACAGGAAAACAAAAATGAATGAGATGGAAACATGGGATGTTTGGCTCTGAAAATGGGATGTTTGAATTAAAGATTTAAAACACTTCTAGGGAATTTTGAATATTTTCAGGGACTTTCAAGGTCTACAATGTGGCCACAGCTGAAGATAGGTGAAATAGTGTGTAAGGGATGATCATTGAAAATGAAGATATAAATTAACTGAGAGCTAATAGTTTCAATAGCTCACTCATGTAGATATTTTAGGTATCCATGATAATGGCATGAACATGATCTAAGCACCAAATCATTAAGGGATTAGAGAAAGTAACTAGGTGCCCTATAATTGATAGTAATGAAAAAGAAGACTTAGTCAAGTAAATTGGGTTTAATATGGATTGGAAAACAAGTTAATCAGGGGTATCTACACAAGCTTAGTGGAAGAGTAAATATTTAAAGGTAGCAATGGAATGGCTACCAATGTGATTTTATTTCTGTTACCACCATACATACAAACAGAAATAAGTTAGATGGAAAATCAGTTTATAAATTGAATATGATATGTCAATGGAAATAAAACAAATTAGAGGTAGACCAGAACTTTTTATATCATTTTATGCAATCACTAACTTAAGGCTAATAACAAATAAATAAAACATAATTTTTCTTTGCATAGATTTGGAAGGGCAATATGCTACTAGTTGATATTGACGCAATGATGTTTACTTTTCTGATAAAAATGTACAGGGCATCTTCCAAATGATGAAAGATATGCTGGATCAGCTGGTTTTAAGCTTAACAGCAATAAAGTATATCTTTGTCTTTGGATATAGACAAATAAGAAAATGATGATTGTTAAACTGAATTATGGTGATTTTCTTTGAAAGATAAAATGTCATAACAAAGTTAGAATGAAATAGTAAAGGTCCTGAGGTGGTTTGAAACTGTATGTGACTCAGGAAGGCATGTTTTAAAATTTAATCCATTTCTATGGATGGGTACCCATTGTAAGCAGGATCTTTTCAGGAGGCTACTTCTGTTCAGGTGTGACTCACCTCATTCAGGATAAAACTTAATCATCTTACTGGAGTCCTTTATAACGGAATGAATACAGAGAGAAAGAAAGCCATGGAAGCAAGAAGATGAAAGCAATGGAATGGGAAGAGATAATAGACACCAGCAGATGCTGCCGTGTGCTATTGCCATGTGGCAAAGGAGTCAAGGATTGCCGGCAGCTACTCTTTGGGAAGAAAGCATTGCCTTGATGATGGCTTGATTTGGATATTTTTCTCAGCCTCAAAACTGTAACCTAATAGATTCGCATTCTTAAGCCAATCCAATTCATGGTATCTGTTTTAAGCAGCCTAGAAAACTGAAACAATAACAAATTTTAAATACAACATCTAAAACAATCACCTCCAAATATGTGCATATTCATCTATTATATCAAATTTTCTTTAAAGTGCTAAATTCAATAGAAAGAACATTTATGTACAAGTCTTAATATGTTTTGTTTTTTTTCTTTTTATCATTTAAAAATCAAGTTTAAAAAGCAATAGGACCTTCATCATTTATTTTACTAAAAATGTTCACTAGGAAAAAAGTAAAAAAACAAGATCAAAGCATATAATTTTTATGTACTATATGTAGGTTTTGCATGGCTCCCAATGCAAAGGTTCCTGCTTTAAAAATGATTTAATAATAATAGGGTGGGTTGGGGGAAAAATACACCAAATGTAAGATATGGACTATATTTAATTGTAATATTTTGACGATATTCTTTCATAATTTGTAACAAATGTTTCACAGCAATGCAAGGTTTTGATGGTGGGGTGATGTGTGGGACTCATGTGTGATGTTTTTCATGTTTGTTTTGTAAGTTCACAACTTTTACTATACATTTATTGTTTATGTATGTTCATGTATGAATGATATACTTCAAAATAAATTTTTTTAAAAAATGTTAAAAGTGATTTCTCAACAAGGTTATAGGATACATTACTATGTGATAAAGGATTTCAAGTGCCACTTAGTTATATTTTGTTTCTTTTTTCAATGAAAAAAATATATAGGGGCATTATGTGGATTGCAAAAGAAGGGGGGTTTTACTTACCAGGAAAATTAGAGACACATAATGCAACAATATGATGTTTCAAATTAAATCCATATAACTATGAAAAACAAAGAAAGTCACATGATTTTTGTTCAGTGTGATTTATAAACTTTAATGTAGTTTTTAAAAAATGGACAATGGTTCAACAAATTTTAAATAAATATTTAAGGCAATGTAATGATTTGTGGGTCAACAAAACTATTCTTTGGAAATAATTCTAGAGCATTGTCAGCAACTTTTTAGGTCTTAGAACTAACTTCTAAAAGATACGAAAAATGTCTATGGGTGGCAGTAGATTATATATTGAGTATATTTATTAAATTTTAAATTTAAAAAGTTAAAAATAAACCATAGAAACAGTCTAAGCAGAGATGCAAAAGAAAGTGAATGGGAAAGAGAGCAAATGGAGAGAAGGGGAAGAAGAAAAATAAAACGAGACATCTATTTTGATACGTTAGTTAACCTTTAAAAAGTTGGAAAGTTCTTGGTGAGGATAAAATATTGTAATATGATATTCCTGCTGGCAAAGAGGATTGGGAGTTTGTCATCATTTACAGAAAATCCAGTATTTTCCTTCACTGAATTACAATGGTTCCATCATCATAAATTAAGTAAACCTTTATTTGTGAATTTATTTCTGTCTCTCTTTTCTTTTCCATCAGCCTATTTATCTGTCTTTGTGCCAAACCACACTATTAATTACTGTGACTAAAGAATAGATGCTGAAGCTTAGGGATAAAGTCCTTCAAACTTATTCTTCTTCTCAAGATAGTTTTGGCTATGTTTTGCCTTTGCATTCCCATATACATTTTTTATTTACCTTGCTACTTTATATAAATCCACCCAACACTCCCCACACAGAAGCATTCTGGGAGTTAAATAGGGATCACTCCGAATCCATTGATCAATTTGGAAGAGTTTATATAAAAATATTGAGTTTTCTGGTGCATGAAAATGAAATATTTTCCTTCTATTAGGTCTTTTAAAATTTTATCTCAACAATTGTTATGGGTTGAATTGTGCCCACCCCCAAAGATATGTTGGTGTCCTAAGCTCTCATACCTGTGAATATGAAATTATTTGGAAATACGGTCATTGTAGATGTAATTAGTTAAGAAGGGGTCATACTGGAGTAGAGTTGGCTCTTTTTTTTTAAAAAAAAATATTTTTTAAAGATATTTAGATTACATAAATGTTACATAAAAAATATAGGGGATTCCCATATGCCCTGCTCCTACACCACCCGCATTTACCCCCATTAACAACATCCTTCATTAGTGTGTTACATTCATTGCAATTGCTGAATACATTTTGGAGCATTGCCACTAAGCATGGATTATACTTTACATTGTAGTTTACATAGAGTGGGCTCTTAATCCAAGGTGTAGGGTGTCCTTATAAGAAGAGGAGAAGAGAGACACAGGGGATAAGGCCATGTGAAAACAAAGATAGAGACTAGAGTTATACAGCTATAAGTCATGGAATGCCAAGAATTGCCAAGGACCACTGGAAGCTATGAAGAATCAAGGAAGAATAATTCCGTAGAGCTATTGGAGAGAATCTGAGCTTACCAAAATGTGATTTCAGACTTGTAGCCTCCAGAACTGAGAGAGAATAAATTTCTGTTGTTTAAAACCATGAAATTTGTGGTAATATTTTATAACAGACCTTGGAGACTGATAAAGTCATGTTAGGTAGCTTTCGAATCTTGTGCTTCTTTCATTAGATTAATTCCTAACATTTTATTTTTGAACTATCTAATTCATTTTCTAATTGTTTGTTCCTAGTACATAGAAATGCAATTTGTTTTTATTAGGTAGTGATCTTGGATCTGATAACTTTGCAGAAGCTACTTATTCATTCTAGTTATTCGTATATTGTTTTGCATTTTCTATGTATGTAATAATGTCACCTCCAAATAGAGGTAGTTTTACTTCTTTCTTTCCTATACTTAGATGCAATTCTATTTAATAGTTATAGTATTATTCATATTTTATATTCCTACTTATGTGATACTTTACTTGAGGTTTTATCAAGTATTTGGTTTAATTCACCTACATTTTTATCTCAACATTGTTTGTAATATCCATTTAGTGCTCTTTTAACATCTGTTAGATCTGCAGTGAAGTCCAATTTTTTATTCTTAATAATGGTAATCAGTGTTTCCTTTTTCTTTTTGATGTTTTCCTAACAATTTATCAATTTTATAAGCTTCTTAAAGATTTAATCCCATTCACAGAAACTGTTGCTGACTTTGTTGGTTTCCCTTGTGAGTTTGCTTGTTTTCCATTGATACCTGTTCATTTGCTACTTATATCTTTATTTAAAGTTGTACATTTCAGACATTAAACTGTACTTAAATTTGGGCCATAATGTGATAACTTCTGTATATATTGTTGGATTTGATGTGCTAAATTTCATTGCATCTATTTTCATGAGTGATCTAGGTCTGTATTTCTCTTTTCTGTCGACCTCTTATTCTGGTTTTGGTATCAAGTGAACACTGTTCTCACTATATGAGTTTGGAAGTGCCTCTCTTCCTCTATTTCCTGAAAAAATGTTTGTAGGCTAGGTATTATTTTGTCCTTAATTTATGAAATTCATCAGGAGAATCTGGTTTTGGAGTTCCCTTGGTAGACATGTTTTTAATTCTAAATTAAATTTCTTTAATACAATTTTTGTTCATTTTCTTCTGCTGTGTGTGTATGCATGTTACAGTTTGAGTAACTGGTGGCTTTCAAGGAATTTTCTCATTTCATCTAGATGGTTGAATTTATTGGTTTAAAATTATTCATAATCTTACCTTCTTATTCTATTAATGTATGCATACTCTGTAGAGATGTCCCTCTTTCAGGTGTGAAATTAGTAATTTGTGTTATCTTTCTCTTGGTTTGATTTTCTGTTGATTAATTCCGCTGATTTTAGAATTTGGATTTTTGCTTACACATAGATTCTGTTGAAATGATTTAATAGATTTTAGCTCTTCAAAATCTTAACTTCTAAATGGAAAAAAAAAACATAATTTCAAAAAGGATAAAAGGAAGGATTATGAATGAATCAGTTTCTTTGTTAGTCAAATATTTTTGCTGAAATACTTGATCTGAGCAGGCATTATTCTAACTGCTGGTGTTATTTTTTCAAGCAATTAAAGAAAGCCTCTATAAGTTTCTTTCTTTTCTCCTTTCTTTCTATTCTCCTTTAATCTAAGGACATTAGCATTTTTGTTAAAAAGTGTCATGTAGTGACCAGATTTGTGTTCAAAGAAAGCACTTTAAATTATGAACATTTTTAATGCAGCTATTTTAAATGGTTTCCTCAATATGTGACAGCCTGATTTACAAGAAATGTTTCACTGAAACTCTTACTATATGAGTACACAAGGCTGCTCTCAAATGGGCCTATTTGAACATAAGTTATACTAAATCATTTTCTTTTTCTTTCTTTATTCTTGTAATAATATGGTTATAATATTTCATTTGTATTTTCACTTCCTTTTGACATTCTGATTTTAAATCCATTGAAATGAAAACTGACAAGACTTCATCAAGTCCTGTCATCATTGTTTTACACTATTTCAATCAATTTAATGCTCACTATTTATACATGGATTGGAACAAATATAACACACTAAATTAAACTAAATTTAAAGGCCTGCTACTGAATTTAAGTAGAAAAAGTAAAATAAAATATCTTAAAATACTGTATTTAACTGGTAAGTAACCATAATATACACTGTTTAGTTTTATAGTCCTTTACATATTTATATTCCTTTGTAAAAGAATGAAAGATTTTTAAAAATAATAAAACTGTGCTAATATAGTAACAATAAAGTTGTCTAAGTAATTTGCACATCCATTTAATATGAAATAAAGAGAATCTTATTAACAGTAGCAAAGTATTTATAGTCAGTATACTAAATATACCAACTTTAAACATCTCTCAAAAAGGTGAAAATAGATGTAAATAATGCAAATGTACATATTCATTATGTAGATAAATATATATGTATATGCATAGAAAATTATTCAAAAAATGCATTTGGCAATTCTTGAAAGGAAAGTCAAAGGTATGATTCTATAGAATATCAGCTTAACATCAGATAGCTTTCTCTAAACCAGTAGTGAAATTCTGGGTCACTTCTGAATGAAATTCCTATGTATTTACCTCAGAAGGGATTTTCTCATATATTTATTTAAAGAATAAAATATGGCAACAATATGTTAGCCACCATTTTTATTGGTCACATTGCTGGCTTCAATGGTAAACACTGGTAATTCTGGTTATAACCTATAAATTCAAGAATAAAATTTTTAATTTAGTAAGTC
>JAQZBX010042174.1:0-16608 GCA_029593785.1 Cabassous unicinctus | reverse complement strand
ATATTTTAATGCCTGGCAATAAAATCTCTTGATTGTGCCAAGACCCTTCCTGCATAGGTCACATGATAGACTACCTAGTAACATTTTGCCCTAAATGAAAGAACACTTGAAGCAGCAACAGAGTGATCCTTGGCTGTTGTAAGGTGTGGGGGGTGGGGTTTGATGAGGTTGTGCTTTCCAAACATTGTAGCACTTGGGCCAGAAGGCTCTAAATGAAAATGATTCAGGTCTATTATAAAATTACAAAGGAGAGCTGAGAGATGGAGAGACACTTCTAATGCTGCCAGCTGAACCCTTGGATCCAGATTTCAAAGTTGCACTGGCGAGGGTAACTAGTTACTGGAGCCAATAAAATCTTTGCTTAAGCTACTTTGCATTGATTCCTCTTGAAACTGAAAAAGTTCTAGCTAAATTAGTATCCATACTCATTATGCAGGGATGCAGAGGGTACTACAGAATGAGTACTTTTATTTAAAAGAAGTGGAGCTAGACAAGGTAAATAGTACTTATAAGGATATTTGTACATAATGAAAGATGATCTGAATACAAACTGACATTATTGTTATGTTTCTTAGCAGTGTTCTGTGGTTATGTAATATGCTTATGTATCCTTTTTTAGAACTGGCAATAAGGGCAAAAGAAATCATGAATGGCTATGCTTTTCCATATGGAATGTAGGTATGAGCTAATCCCCACAGAAAGGAATTTCATCCATTTTAGAACATAATTTAAAGCATCTGCAAATCTAGAGTAGCCGTGTTCTCCATATTTAACCTAAAGCCTTTCTCTTCTGGTTGCAGCATGTAAGATGACAGAAACCGCACTCTTTGAGACTCCACTTTAGAGCAGAGATATATCTAGAGGAAAGGGCACCAAGGATCTGCAGAAGAGACAGTCAGTACAGGGCTTCTTCCTCCTGAGATGCAAGTGAGTTCAGGCACCTGATGAGAATAGGACTTGCCCCCTCCCTGGGCCTGGAAGGGCCTAGGATCGTGTGGTATTTGTGCGGTAAGAGCTGGCAGAAGCCGATGTGTCCCTTCTCAGAAACTCAACAGTTGTCTTCTTTCTGAGGATATTCCTCCAAGGACCTATGCCAGGCTGCTGACCAGTTGCTCTCAGAGCCTCACAGGAAGATCAAATGCTGCCAGGC
Source organism: Cabassous unicinctus (assembly GCA_029593785.1). NCBI lineage: Eukaryota > Metazoa > Chordata > Mammalia > Cingulata > Chlamyphoridae > Cabassous > Cabassous unicinctus. The sequence continues at coordinate 15,458 of JAQZBX010042174.1, read as the reverse complement.
CTTGAGGTTGGAAAATAGCAGCTTGTCCTCCTTTGAGGCCTGAACCCCAAGAAGCTTCTTGGTGCCTCGCAGATTTGTAAGTAGTGTGCCCTTTAATTCATTGTGGCCCATTAGAGAAAAAGCTTCTGTGCCAGAAACTGCTGGTTCTCCCACCATTTGCCATTATAATACTTTCCCAGTGATTCCAATAATGTGAACTACAGAGAAAAAGAAGTGCAAAACCCTGAACAGGTGAAATTAGGAAAATTACGATTCATTGAAGTGGACCCAAGGACTTGAAGAACAACAAAATTGACAAGGTTTTGCTAGACTGATGAAGGAAAATATCCAAGTTATAAAATCATGAATGAAAAAGGGGATATCACAACTCACCTTATAGAAATAAAAAAAGATTAAAAGGGAATGCTATGAATAATAAACAACTGTATGCCAACAAATTAGATAAGTGAAAGGAAAATTACTAGAAATTTAATGAATAGAATGAAAAGTTCTGTTAAAATGTTTTAATGAAACTTGTTCAAGAAGAAACAAAATCTAAATAGACCTATAGCAAAGAGATTAAATTAGTAATATTGAAATTTCCCACAAAAACCCAGGCCCAGATGGCTTTGCTGGTGAATTCTACCACATATTTAAAGAAGTAGTAATACCAGCCCTTCACAAACTCTTCCAGAAAATTGAAGAGAAGAGGCCAGTTCCCAACACATTTTATGAGTCCGGTATTTTCTTGTTACCAAAACGAGACAAAGACATCACAGCAAAGAAAACTGCAGACCAATATCCTTTATGAATATAAAGGCAAAAATCCTTACCAAAATAATAGCAAACCAAATCCAGCAAAATATAAAAAGGAACCCACTAAACACTATTAAAACAAAAATAGCCCAGCAAGGTTACAGAACACAAGGTCAGTATACAAAAATAAATTGTAATTCTACACAGTAACAATAAACAATCCAAAATTGAAATTAAGAAACATTTACATTTAACAACAGCTTCAAAAAGAATAAAATACTTGGGAATATATAAACACAAGAAACGCAAGGTTTGTAAACTGAAAAGTACAAATCATTGATGAAAAGACATCCTGTATTCATGGATGAGAAGACTTAATATTGTTAAGATGACAATATTCCCCAAATTGATCTATAGATTCAATACAATCCCTATCAAAATCTCATCTGTACTTGACAGGAATTGCTAAACTGATCCTAAAATTTATATGGAAATTCAATAGCCAAAATAATGTTGAAGCAAGATGGTGGAGTAAGTTTTACAAATTGCTCCCTACACTAAAAAAAAAAGAAGCAGCAGCTGGCAAAAGAGATTGGAATTAAATAGGTTGTGGTAGGCTTAGAACAAGAATGAACATCTAGAATAACTACAGAAGGGCCAGAGTGAGCCAGACGCTACTGACAGTCCAGCTTTTACTAGTGAAATGGCTGCCCAGATTCCAGGAGCAGTCGGCTGGGGCCAGAGCTGGCAGAGGAAACCTCCTCCTCCAAATGCTGGGGTTGAGGATGGAGATTGGTCTGGGGGATCCCTAAAGCACTAGTATGGACGCTGGCCTTGGTTTCATCCCTCCCTACAGCGAAGGCTTCCGACCTCACCAGTGTCTACAAGGGCTTAATGAGCCAGGGCATCTTTTTTGTGGTTGGGTTTCTTCTTTATCTTTCTCTGATAAAGATAGTCTGCTGGATCCTTGAGGGACAAGTGCCGATGCTATCCATGGATTTGGAGCTCTTAGCAGCAGAATCTTCTGGCCTTAAGCCAGCATCTACGTAAAGAGCCAGGGCACCTGTATTGTTTTTGATTGGCAGGCTTGTTTCTCTGTTTTGTGTTTTCAGGTCTTGCAGCTCCTTGAGGGAAAAGCAGGGATGTTTGTCTAGGTTTTGGACTTGACAGCAGCAGCTTCCAGCTTCTCACTGGTTGGTAACAAGAGACTTGGAAAGGTGATAAACCTTTTCCCCCTAGGTTTTTTTGGCATGTGTTTTGTCTGTTTGCATTTTTCTTCTTCTTCTTCCTTCTTCTTCCTCCTCCCCCTCCTCCCCCTCCCCTTTCCTTCTAGTGATATACATGACCTTAGACTTTCCCTTTCAATCACTATCATACCCAAATATTAGCACTGCTAAGTACAATCACTATAATGTGCTTTTGACAAGAAAACTGTAAAACCTTGAGCTAGACTGACAAAGAAAACAGAAAAGACACAAATAACTAAAATCAGAAAGGAAAATGGTGATACCACTACTGACCTTACACAAACAAAAAGGATTAGGAGAATATGATGAAAAATTGAATGCCAATGAATTAGATAATCTAGAAGAATTAGAAAATTTTCTAGAATATACCAGTTACCCAAATTGACTCAAGAATAAATTGAAAACCACAAACGATAACAAGTACAGTGATCAATAATCAAAAACCTGCCACCAAAGAAAAGTTAGTTCTAGAACTAAGAGTTTAGAAATAAACCCTAACATTTATGGCCGACTGACTTTCGATATAGAGTCAAAAAAATTTTAACGGGGGAAAGAATAGTCTTTTCCACAAATGGTACTGGGATAATTGGATATTTACATGCAAAATAACGAATTTTGACCCTCACCATACATAAAAATTAACTCAAAGTGAATCATCCATGTAAATGTAAGAGCTAAAATTTTAAATCCCTTTGAAGAAAATGCAGGAGTAAATCTTCATGAGTTTGGGTGAGGTGATGATCTCTTACATATGAAGCCACAAGCACAAGTGATAAAAGAAAAGATTGATAAGTTGGATTTCATCAAAGTTAAAAACTTTGTGTTACAGGACCCTCAAGAAGTGAAAGGACAACCCACAAATGGGGAGAAAATATTTGCAAATCATATATCTGATAAGGGAATTATATCCAAAATACATAAAGAATTCATACAACTTAATAATAAACAACCCAGTTTTTGAAATGGACAAAGGATTTGAATAGACATGCCTCCAAAGATGTAAGAATGATCAGTAAGCACATGAAGAGATGTTTAACATCATTAGCTTCCACATAAATGCAAATTAAAACCACAGTGAGATGCTACTTCAAACTGACCAGAATGGCTATAATAAAAAAAGACAATATCAAGTGTTGGCAAGGATGTAGAGAAATTGGAAAACTCATACACTGCTGTTGAGAATGTAAAATGGTGCAGCCTCAGTGGAAAGCAGTTTGTCAGTTCCTCAATAAGTTAAACATAGAATTACCATATGACCCAGCATTTCCACTCCTAGGTATAGACCCCAAACAATGAAAAACAGGTATTCAAACAAAAACTTGTTCATAAATACAGCAGCATTATTCACAGTAGCCAATAGGTAGAAAATACCCAAATGTCCATCAATGAATAAACAAAATGTGGTATGCCCATGCAATGGAATGGAGTACTGATACATACTACAACATGGATGAACTTCAAAAACATTATCCTAGGACCCCCCCATTGCAGCCAGAGCCATCCAGTTGCCCCAGTACCAGGGCCGCTGGGATCCAAATGGGGGTCACTAAAATCTGCTTCATCTTCACCAGAACTGGGCAGGCAAGATGGCTCCTGGTCAAATGGTACGTGCTTGGTGATGATGAGAAACAAGCTGATCGAGGAGAGCTCGAGGAGAGGTGCATGCTGTGGTCACTGTCCAAGATGCCAAACACACCAACGTTGTGGAGCTCCAGGACTTTTACCGACATTACACTGGTCTCTACACTGGCCTCTACTTCTGCATCTACATGGACGTCAACGACAACAACTTGGCCTATCTGGAGGCCATCCACAACCCCATGGAAGTCTTAAATGAGTATCTCCACAATGTCTGAGCTGGGCCTGGTGTTCAAGTTCTATAAGGTTTACAAGGGCATGGCTGGCGAGTTCCATGAGACCAGCCACAAGAAGGTGCTGAAACAGATGCTGATGCTGCAGTCACTGGAGTGAGGGCAGAAGAGCTGTCCCCGGCGCCCACCCCTGCCTCGATTCACCAGCTCACTTCCTCTTCCCAGGCCTGGAGCCCACCTCCAGCAGCCCCCTACCTCACCTTCTCAGGGGAAAGGGACCCAGTGGGGCCTTGGCTACAGGGGAGGAGGCTGCACCCCACTCCCCTCTGGGCCCCAGCTGTGGCTTGGAGGCTAGTCCCTGCCAACAAACAAAAACAGCAACAACCAAAAAAACATATTTTTCAAAATGAAAGAATCCACATACAAAAAACCATGTATTGTATGAAACCATTTATATGAAATGCCTAGAAGAGGCAAATGTATACAGAAAGAGAACAGATTAGTGGTTGCCTAGGGCCTAGGGATATGTGGAAGCGGATGAGGCGTGATGGCTAATGAGTACAAGGTTTCTTTTTGGGGTGATGAAAATGTTATAAAATTAGATTATGATGATAGTTTCACAACTGTAAAAATAATAAAATCCATTGAATTGTGCATATTAAACACTTGAACTTTATGCTATTTTCATTATATCTCAAAGCTGTTTAAATGAAGAAGGCCAAGCTGAAAATCTCTTAAGAAGTTGCTCCCCTTGACGTATAAAGAGATGAAGCAGAAAAGAAAACTAATAAAACAGTAATAAGAACCATCGAGGGAATGCAGTTAGTTAGGGTGCCCAAACTTTCTGGAACAACAACAAAAAGGTTTTTTAATTAAAAAGCTAAATCAGACTAAAATGCAGGAAAGTCTACTATTGAAATAATTATTTCAGTCACTATCTCAAAGCATGTTTATGTATTTTTAGGCAATTAATGAACATCTTTAAAAAAGATGCTACATGGTTTAGGGAAAACAATTTCATGCCTACTTTGCCACCAACTTCCTCTGGGACCTGGGAGAAGGTCCTTCACTGCTCAGGTCTCAGCCCCCAGTTGTAAATACTATTATATGAAAGATTACTAAATAAAAAATCATACATGTTGGAAAAAAAAAAAATAGAAGGCCCACCCTGAAAGTAACAGTTCTTAAAGAAACATCTTGGATCAGTATTTCTTAAATGCTGGTATGCAGAAGCATTCTGAGTTTCCCAGAGCATCTGGTGGTAAGGCAATGCCTTTCCTAAGTTGGTTCTATTTTTCTTTAAATGACAGAATAATGCTGTGACTTCTTCTAGAACAAATGGAGGTCTCCAGATAAAGGTATGCCCTGGGACTGAATCTTCAACAGCTGTAGCAAAATACCTAGAGGAATTGGAGGTACTGCTTGTCCCTGCTGCATCCAGGCTTCCTGTAACAGAGTTGTCTGACAAAGGTAGCTTTCAGGGGCTATAGAAATAACCCCAGTCCCAGCACATTCTTCAGAGAAGGGCAAAATCAGAGACAGGTAATAAAATCAGTTATGCACGCATCATGGAACAACTCAAAACTGTTTTCTCTTAAAAAAACAACAAAAAAAAACTACCATATTAAAATGTGCCAACCTTTATTGTGAAAATTTCTTCTGAATTAATTATAATGCTGTGGTATGTATAACTCAATCCAGGATATTCACAAAAATTCAAAATAAGGTAACATCTGCAAAAGTATGCGTAGGTATGTTTATGATATATGATTTAAACTTCAATTCTTTCCCCTTGTTTTATAGGCAAATTTTTGAGTTCCATACACAGCACTGAACTGGAACTACTTCAGTAAAACAAACGAACAAACAAAAAGACCTGTTTAAGCACACACAATGGATTAAATAATCTGGAAGGGCCCCTGCAGAAAGGGCCCCGGCAAAGAAAGCTCTGGCAGAGAAAGCTCCTGCGAAGGAAACTTGAAAACCTTTAACCCCGCACCTGTTTCCTTTCTTCAGCTTGATGTTGCCCTACTTAGGAAACAGCCAATCAAGGTAAAGTACTGCTTGCAGCTGCGGTTAGTAGCTGACCACAGGACCTAGTTAACCACAGAATAGGCCATCCCCATTCTTGGTGCCCCAGCTGAACTTTAGCTCATTATATCAGTAAGTTCTCTGCCTCTGGGCACCAGTTTCTGAACATGCGATGTATGACCAAGCATGTTAAAGCGCGCAGAAGCACAGCGCATGCGCAGTTATGAGCTCACCGCAAACTCGCCGCACCTGCCAATCTCCTCTTCCCCCACCACAAGCTCCTCCCTGCTCTTACTATTCCGGGAGGCAGTTTTGAGATTGACTTCCCCGGCCTCCACGAGCTTAATGAAGCTCTTTCCCTTGTAGGATCACCCTTGGGGTGGACTTCAATTCTCTGCGCTGGGCAGAAGAACCCAGGGAACTTGCAGGGTCTACTGCAAAGCCACACACAATGTTATGTGCTCATCTTCTGCTCATTTGTCCCGAATCTTCACATGGTCTCACTTATCTTGATGCCATTAAGCCATATTTGAAAAATACATTTTATTTAACTAACTTCCAGTTTCCTAAATATGACAACTGAAACCAATAAGGTTATATACAAGAAATATATAAGGATCATGAAACTTAAAACTAGAAAAGTGAGAATGATTTGGGTAAGACACATCACCCTACTGACTTGGCATTCAGTTTGCTCATGTGGCTGATTTCCAAGCACACCTTCCAGAAGCTGCTTATTTGGTAGAAAAGGACAAAAATCCCCCTAAGACAACGAATTTTTTCAGTTAATTTAGATAAATGGATTTAATAGTTCTCACAAAAAACTACTTTCACAAACTAAGAAGTGATGTAAAGTATCTTTCTACCTGGAGGGAGCAAGAAAGTCAGATACTTTGTTCTTTGTACGTTGGAACCTTATCTATTACTTCAATTTCGTCTTGTTCACCTGGACAAAAAAATACAGGTGTTGCACAAATGTGATAATTACCTTTCTTAGCATGAAAGTTCTTCAAAAGAGTAAAACGTGCTGGGGGGAAGGGGCGGTGTGAACTTGAAGTATCCTGATAAATTAAAATCTACCATATTCACTTCATTTAGAGCACTAAAAAAATCTCTATTCTAATTTCCTGACACCATTTTAATAAAGTACAGTATATGTGGCAATTCCACTAAGTAGAAAAGTTGACCAACCCATTCATAACAAAATTTCTGGCCCCAAGAAGGGACCCCAGAAACCCAATATTAAAGGAAACTTCAGTTTCCCCCTGATTCTTTTCCTCGCATTTGCATGAGATGTTTTGACTGCTGTGCATTGCTGTCAGAAGGCTTGGACATAAAAAATAAGAAAGAATGGTATTCCATGGTATAAACAAGTTCAATCTTGACTGGACAAAAGGAAGTACAAAGAAGGCCTGGGGTAGGGAGAGGCAGAGAACAGGAAAGACAGATTGGAATCTGTAACCTTAGAAAAAAATAGCAAGCTTGCAAATACCAACGTGTAAAATAATGGCAGGCGTATCTGTGGATGAGAAAATAAGAGGGAAAGCCACGCACACAGGTGAGACAATCATGTCCATCTGGAAAGGAAGAAGGAGAGAGCAGAGGGGAACCTGCTGCCTGATTCTGTATCTGGCCCAGCAGACTTGGCTGCAGCTTGGCTTCCAGAAGCCAGAGAGCTACTGCAGGAAGGACAAACTTAAATGTATCAAAGGGATGTAAGCTTGGTTTTCTGGATGATTCCTGCCCCTTGAAGCTGGCAACATCATCTCCTAATCTGGCTGGATGAACCAGAGCTGGATGAACCAAGGCATCTTTCTTAAGAAACATGACATTCATTCATTCATTCATTCATTCATTCTCTCTTAATTCCACAAGTTTGAGAGAGGTGGTATGAAAAAAGCAAACATTACCTAATTAACTGCTTACTCGGATCCCCCCAGTCATTAAAAATGTTCAATGAAGAGCAGATGTGGCTCAAGCAGTTGAGCGCCTGCCTCCTACATGGGAAGTCCTGGGTTCAATTCCCAGTGCCTCCTAAAGAAAACGAGCAGACAAGCAGGCATTGAGCAAAAACAACGAGCAGACAATGAGCAAAAACAATGAGCAGGCGAGAGAAAAAGAGGTTTTTATGAAATTTCCATAAACTATTTAATTGTTTACAATTATCCAAGTGGTTTCTACTACTCATGCAAGTTTTCCCTTCATAATTACCTAAATTCAATGTGGTTATTATTCTGGACATTTAAGAACTGTATATTGGGAAATTTCACATAGTGATTAATGTGGATACATTTGTTATGCTTAATCCTTTGTGCCTATGTGTGATTATTAGATGCCATTTAGAGAAATTCAGCCCAACTCACTGCCATTAATATTAACATCCATTCACATCTGTACTTGATTAATCTTAATCAAGTATGATATTTTCTAAATTTATGGATTATGTAACTCATTAAATGAAAGTTAAGTAGCAAATGACTGGTTTATGAGTAGACATGTGACCCAGTTCTGGCCAATAATATGTGAGTGGTATTTCTGATGCCTGTGAGAAATAGGTCCTTTCCTTAAAAACAAGTTTACAAGAAAAAAAACAACTGGCCGTTTCTTCTACTGGACATTTTGTATCTGCATACAATGCCTTAAACATCAATAATCATCTTGTGACCATGAATAGAGCTAAGCCTACTCATCAATACATTGAAACAGGCAGAGTAGAAAGATGGCAAGAAGTTAGGTCCTTGATGACATCATTAGGCTGCTGAACCAATTAACTCTGAGGCATCCCACCACTGGACTTGTTACATGAGATAATTTCTTTTGTTGTTTAAGCGTTTGTGAATTGGGTTTTATATTACTTGCAGCCTAAAGCAACCCCAAAGCATCTCAACTGACATTTCTAGACTAGTTTGTCAAACAAGAGGAATATATCAATCAATTGGTTGTTAACAGACTTTACCTGATGAAGCCATTGGCCCCAGTCTCTGCCCATGTGCCACTCTCCTCCACCTGTCTCTGAGATTTATAGATATTTGAATGTGAGCTTGAAATGTTGATGAAGTTTGGTTAGTGGTGCAAAATCACAGGTCCCTTTCTGTGGCAAAGAGACAATAGATGTTGCCCTGGGATCTGATAAAGGGGGAAGGTCTATGGCTTGCCAAGATATCCAAGGTCTGTGGGGTACAAAGGCAGCATTTGTTTGGAAGTTATGACAATGCATCTTCATATTTCATGAACATATTTATCCAACTTGGATGACCTCAGCCAGGGGTTCATTGTGAGTTCCCAGCCAGGGGTTCACTGTGAGTTCCCATCAAGGAGTTTACTCCCACAGCACACTGGAACCTCAGGGGTTACCATAAGTTCCCCGTTGCTCCTCAACTTGTTCCTTCTTTCTAGCAAGGTCTTTGTTTCTCTTGTCATCCTGAGTGGCATTCTAGGTTCTCCCTTGCTTCTCAAGGCCATTCTTCAGGGAACTGAGTCTGAAGTTCCCCTGTAACTTTGCTTATAACTGGTCTCTGACTCTTGGGACCCCACTCTATCCTACAGCCTTGGTCCCATTTGCCTGGAATGAGAGGACAGGAAGTTATGACCTGAGGCTGTGGAGGTTTGCAGGAGTACCAGTCTGGTCTTGTTGCCTGGACTCATGCAACACTCCCAAGTCTGGTCTTGTGTTTTGGTCCTAAGATGGTGATCATCAGGAGACAGCTGAGCTTTGGAAGCCCCTGGCTATCCAGTCAGATGCTCTGGTACCCTTCTGTGGCCACTGATGATGCCTGGTATGGGTGTGCATCCAGAGGCTGACCCGCTGTTCCTCTCTGTGGCCTATGGTAGAGGTACATATGCAGCAGATGGAGCCAAGATTGGGGATCAGAGCCCAGCAAGAATCTGCTGGCCAAAGCCCAGGCAGTCTAGAGAGAGAGTGCATTTCTGGCAGAGCCCAGAATGAGGAGCAGGCATACCAGGCTGGAGGAAGATCAGATGAGTGCCCTAGGGGGACTCCTATGCAGAAAAAGGGGGCCAATCTGGCCCACTTGAAGTGCCAATTCTTGGAGGGCCCAGCTGTCCCACTAGAAAGGGAAATGAAAAGGACTGAAGATAACCTAGCTCTACTTGATACTGAAAACAGATACATACACACACACACTTACATATCTAAAACAAGAAAATGTGGTGTGCCAGCCCAACTGCACCTGCCTCACAGAGGAAAAAACAATCCTACCCTATCTGTCTCCATCTCTTCCTATGAATCCACCATATCCTTAGCTATCATGGCCACTGAACTCAAACCACTGTTGGGAAAACTCCACAGCCAACAAAATGATCAGGCAAAGCAATTGTGCACACCACCTAAGAAGTGCATTGGCTTGAAAGAAGGAGATAGCCAAACTCCAGAACATGGCTATGGAGCAGAACTAGTAGGAGAAACAGAAATATATTACATAATAAAAACATAATGAGAAAACATGAGGAAATATTATTATAGCACAATAAAATGCTTCTAGAACAAAATAATGCTTGATATTATTAATTTCAAATTTTAGTAATGGTACTATAAAAGGGAATGGTCCCCACTAAAAACCAAATTACTATCTTGAGAGGATTATGTGGAAGAAATATCACAATACAGAACAAAAAGTCAGTGAAATAAAAAAAAACACGCGAAACAGATGGAGCATAGAAGCAGCAGGCATAATATGTAAATAATAAGAGTTGGGCAAGGAAACAATACATGACAGAGAATATGCAAAGAAACAGCATCAAAGGAAAAACAAATTGAGTCTTCTGATGGAAAGGGCTCTGTAAAGGCATAATTTAAACACATCCAGGCAAAATTTCTGAATTTCAAGAATAGAGAGAAAAATCTTAAGTTTCCAGACAGAAAGAACAAGTTGCTTCTCATTTTTCACCTGCAACAAAATATACAAATAAACAAATATACAATGGAATAACATTTAGGGGCTAGGAAGAAGAAGGAACCATGATCCAATAATTTTCTGCTCAGGCAAGCTACTATTATGCCAGTACAAAAGAAGATATTATTGAACACTCAGTCAGGAAGTATGCTTATTCTGCATCCTCTCTGAGAATACTCTAGTAACACTCTCTCCAAAGAACCAAATCAAAGCAAAGACTCACGGACTAGGCGGGGGAAATGAAGAGGCAATGAAAATACCAGTGGGAACGTGTGCTAGTTATTAAGTTACGACCTCTTGGTTCCAAGTCAAGTCCTCTCTGATACCAGGGTTGGATCTCTTTAAGCTCTGTTTCTCGTCAGATGGCTTCCTATTGGGTTCTCCCAATAACGGACAACGGGAGTAGCCTGAAAAGTGGGGATGGAGTAAGAAACTGCTTTTACCTGTTTGCTTGCTATTACTGTCAGTATTGCCCTAGCAATATCCTTGCCCTAGCAGCGGCAATTGTTTCCGGTCTCCAACTTCTTTCAGCACTCCCAGAATCAATTTTATAGTGCTCCCTCAGAGATATGTGCAACAGCAAGACACATCTCTGCAGATACATGCTATAAACATATAGCCATATAGCCACAGCATATTATAGGCAATGTTTGTCAATACATTGAAAGTGTAGGCAAAATGGGAAAATTCCTTAAAAAAAAAAACACCACACACACACACACACACACACACATTCAGAACTGATACAAAATGAAATACAAAGTCTGAATAGCCCTGGAGCTACTAAATCTGTAATTCCAAACTTTGCCTCAAAGAAAAGCTCAGACCCAGATGTCTTCACTAGTGAATTCTACTGAACACTTAACGAAATAACATCAGTCTTCAATAAATGCCTCCGGTAGAGAAAAAGAGGGACTATCCCACTGCATTTTATGAAGGCAGAGTAACCTTAACATAAAAATCTGACAAGGATGTTTTGAAAAATGCATATTAAAGGCCAATCTAACCTCAAGAATATATATGCAAAACTTCTGAACAAAATGTCAACAATCAGAATCAAGAGATGCAGCATGAGCAAGATGAGTTCAATCCAGGAAAGCAAGGTTGTTTTAACATTCAAAAATCAAAGTAATTCAACATATTAACAGAATAAGGGAGATCTCTCAAATGGTATTATGGGTTGAATTGTGTCCCCCAAAGAGATATATTCAAGCCCTAACCCCTAACACTTTGGAAAGTGACATTATTTGGAAATAGAGTCTTTGCAGATGTAATCAACTCAAGATGAGGTCCTACTTGAATAGGGTGGGCCCTAATCTAATTATGACTGGTGTAATTACAAGAAGAGAAATTTGGACACAGACACCGAGACACAGAGGGAAGACAACCATGTGAAGACGGAGGTAGAAGTTGGAGTTATGCAGCCACAAGCCAAGAAACTCCTGAGGCTACCAGACGCTGGAACAGGCAAGGAAGGGTCCTGCCCCAGCGGCTTCAGAGGGAGCATGGCCTGCCAGCATCTTGATTTCAGATTTCTGTCTCCCTAGAACTGTGAGAGAATATAGTTTTGTTGTTTTAAGCCATCTAATTTTGGTACTTTGCTACAGCAGCCCTAGGAAACTAGTGTATATGGTCATCACAAAAGAGAAAGAAAAGTCATATGATAAAATTCAATAGCTATTCATTAAAAACTTAGAAAGCTTGAAATAGAAGAGAAATTAGTTACTACAAACAACCTGCATTAAACATCATACTTTATTATGAAAACTTGAAAATATTCCCCGAGATGAGAAACAAGACAAAAAACTCATTATCACCACTTTTATTCACCATTGTACAGGAGTTCTCAGTCAGTGCAATAAGATAAGAAAAATAAAAGTCATGAAGGTTGAAAGGGAAGAAATAAAACTGTCCCTTTTTTTCCTCAAATGATTATATCAGTTAAAAATTCAAAAGATGGGGAGTGGATGTGGCTCAAGCAGTTGAGTGCCTGCTTCCCACATGGGAGGTCCTGGGTTCAATCCCAGCCCCCATACCTCAAAAAAAATTTTTTTTTCCCCAAAGAAGGTACAGATAAATTGATAGAATTAATAAGTGAATTTGCCAGAGTAGCTGGATATAAGGTCAATATACAAACATCAGTTTTATTTCTATTTTCCAATGGAAAACAGGAAATGGAGTTAAAAATACATATTATGTTATATAAGTTCCTCAAAAAACTTCAATCCCAAACACAGTTTCTGAGAGCAACTGTAATTACTGCAGTAACTCAATCCATTCAATTCTGATTCTGAGTACCCGGAGTTAGGCCAGACTCCACAGGTTCCGGGCAATTCTCTACAAGACTGTCCTTTAGGCACCAGTTGCAATTTTGGGGACCCATCTGAACTTCTAACCCACTGGCTACAAATTTGGAGGTTCCCACTACCCCCTTGGGTTTGATGATTCACTAGAACTCAAAGAACTCATTGAAAGTGCTATACCTAACAATTATAGCTTTCTGTTAGTAGAACTATACAAATAAGCAGCAGCCAAAAGAAGAGACACATAGGATGAGGTCTGGGAGGGTCTCAAATGCATGCTTCCAAATCCTTTCCATGTGGAGTCAGAACACATCATCCTTCCAGCACAGAGGTGTATCTTATCTATCATGGATGCTCCACCTGAGCTTCAAGTGTCCCAAGTATATATGGGATCTTATTACACAGGCATGGTTGATAGAATCAATGTCCATGCAGGTGAATTCAGTCTGCAGCTCCTTCACTCCCAGAGGGAAGGTGGGCTGATGTGGGCTGATATGATGTGGCTAAAAGCTCCAACCCCCTAATCACATGATTGGTCTTCCTAGTGGACCAGCCCCTACCCTAAGACTGCAGGCTGGCACCACCCTTTAACTATTAGATATGCCTCTGAGCTCACATGAATAAGAAAAGATACTCCTGTCACAGGAAATTACAAAGATTCAGAGACTGCTTACCCAGGAACTAGGGACCAAGACCAGCCAAGTTTTTCACTATGCTACATATTTCTGGTACATTTCCCAATGATGCATGCAACAAATCTCCCATTCCACATGCCCTTCTGCAGTGTAATGTGGGCAGCTGCTTCTCCCACCAAGAGGTGGACACCATTTCTCTACTCCCTCAAATCTGAACTAACTTTGTGACTTGCTTGGTACAACAGACTGGGGCAGAAGCAACATTGTGTGAGTTCTGCAGCCCAGACCTTAAGAGGCTACTATCTTCTGCTTTTGTTCTCTCAGAATATCCCCTTTTGTAATGCTCTCCTTTCTATGTACAGAAGCCTAGCCTAGACTACTGAAAGATGCCAGGAAAGGCCCAACTATTGGCCAGCATCAAACTTTCAAATATTTGAAAGCCATTAGCCCATCAAGCTACTCCACCCACAATCTGACAGCTATCACAGGAGTGACTCCAAGCAAGCCCAGGAGAGGTAATACCCAGCTAATACACACTCATGAGAAATAATAAATTGCTGTTATAAGCTGTTAAGTTTTGAGGTGGCTTGTGCCACTCACTGCAATAGATAACTGAAACACCATGTACAAAATCAAAATATATTTTCTAAATTAGATTAGGATATTTAATACTTTTATTCAGAAAAGTATAAAACACTGCTTAGAGAAATTAATGAAGACCTAAATAAACATTCAAATCTTGGAAGACATGCTATGGTAACCCCACATAGATCTACAGATTCAATATAATCCAGAAAAAAATTCCAGCAGTATTTATTTGTAGAATTTGACAAGTTTATTATAAAACTAACATGAGAAAGCAAACGGCCAAGAATAAACAAGACAATCTTTAAAAAGAACAGTGTTTAGTTTTCTGGGTATCAAGACTTACTAGTAAATTTATGGTGATTAAGACAATTTGGTACTGATTCAAGCCTAGACACAAGGACCAACAGAATCAAAGAGAATCCAGAAAGTGAACCATGAATAGGATACTTCATTTGTTATAAAGAGGCACTGCATAGCAGCACAGAGAAGACTGTATTTTAAATAAACAGTGCTGGGTCAACTGGACATTCCTATGGAAAAATGAAATTAGATCCCTACCTCACCCCATACACAAAAATCATTTCTTAAAAAACTGGAGATCTAAATATGAACGGTAAAATAATGATGCTATTCAAAGACAATAAAGAGAAAATCTTTGTGACCTTGGAGTAAGCACTTTTTTAAAATCAAAAGACACCAAAAATACCCTTATGAGGTAAACAGGCAAACTCATGAATCCATGAAATATATACGTGTGCACATGTATGTGTATATTATGAATATGTATATATGAATATGTACATCTG
This sequence comes from Cabassous unicinctus, assembly GCA_029593785.1. NCBI lineage: Eukaryota > Metazoa > Chordata > Mammalia > Cingulata > Chlamyphoridae > Cabassous > Cabassous unicinctus. The sequence continues at coordinate 389 of JAQZBX010042174.1, read as the reverse complement.
ACAAATCACAAATAGCAGAAGATTCATTTCCAGAATATATAAAGAACTCCTTAAAATAAATTTTTAAAAGTACATACAACATAGTGGAAAAATGGGTGAGAGCCTTTGCAGGTACTTCACAAAAGAGGGTATTCAAAAGTCTAATCAAGATAAGAAGAGGCACTCAGCCTGACTAGTAATCAAGAAGATGCACGGGAAGCGGGTGTGGCTCAGTGGATAGAGCCCCCGTTTACCATATGGGAGGCCCGGGTTCGCGCCCCGAGGCCTCCTTGTGAGGGCACGCCGGCCTGAGCGGTGCGGTGGGCTGATGCAGCAACCTCACGGCAGGAGGCGGCTGTGGCGCAATGGATAGCGCACCCGTTTACCATATGAGAGGCCCCGGGTTCGCT
>JAQZBX010042173.1:0-22099 GCA_029593785.1 Cabassous unicinctus | reverse complement strand
CTAGACCTCCACTTCTGCATCCATGAAATGGATAGAGCCAATCAAGACCTCCAGAAAACCAGTGGTACTTTACCATTTGATCTGAAACAGAAAAGTTGTATCCTAGATATTTCCATTACCTTTCTGAACAAAATGGTTGCTACTGGTTATACTGAAAGCTTTTGTAAATCTTATTTGTATTGATAGTAATGCATCATGTTTACTATGTAGCTAATGACTGAAATCTCACATGAACTTCAGCCATGCCTATAGTTAGTTGTTCAAGTACTTAAAAAGTCATTTAATATTATAAATTACCCAAAATAATATGCTTTGCCGTGGTTTAAGTGTGATTCTAGGTGGTCTGGTAATGTATAGACTGTGGTCTAGTGAGACCCAACTAAAGTATTTGTTAGGATGGCAGAGAGAACTGAGAAATCAAAGGCTTTAGACACACACATGTCCTCTCCAGAGCTAGCAGGGCAAATTCTCCTATTACAGCTATGTTTAGTGCTTGTGTCCTCTGGAAATAAGAATATGTTTTTCACAGTGTGCTGAAGATTTAATCCAGCACACAGGGCACTGTGACCCGCTCTCTGACTGGTATGTCAGCACAGATCTGCTGATTTCTCAAGGTGGGAACTGAGAGCCAGTGAAGTTATTCTTGCCTCACTGCTTCATCTTTGAACTTTTGTCTACTATAAGCCTGAGACAGGAAACTACAGCAGGGCTGGATTTAGCCATTACATTTTTTTAAATCATCATTTGCAAAGTCATTATATCCATTACAGAAAATCCCCATTGTTTGAGAAATACCATTCCAGCCTGCTATGTTGAGTACACCATTTTCTTTCTCCTTCTAGAAAATGTCACATGCCATGCAATTTCTCTTCCTCAACCCAATCCTATCCGTACTGGTCCTTTACTTGAGCTACCAGGCCTTATTCGCTAACACCAAAGGCTGACAAGCAACTCTGCCTAAACCAGCAGGGAAGAGGACTGGAGAAGGGGGCTCTCACACATTTCCCAGGGAGGTGGGAGAAAAAGCAGCAACTGCCCATTCCCCTACCCCACCCACCAACTCCACACACATGTGCTTATGTTCTATTCATGCTGTGAATTACATCACGCTGTAGGTCTTCTCTAGGACAGGACAATGACCTCTAAAAGTTTGCTGTGTCCCTTTTCTGTGAATTTTACAAAGACATAGCAGCATGTAACACACCTCCACCTGGTGAAACTCTCTCTGTGACCTCCCCTCCCCTACCCCACTCAGCCTCCAACATGCTTTTGGAAACCAGCCAAGAAATCATTCCATATGCATACAAATTGTCAAAGGACGGAAGGCAGACTCTATGTCCAAATCAGACAAAACATGACAGTCAAAAGATCCAGGAGTTAGGAGTCAGAAGTTTGGGCTCTACCATTAGTGGTGTGGTGAGCTTACACAGGCCTCTTCACCTGGCTCTACCTCAATTCCCTTTCAGAGCTCCTCAATGGAGAAAATTTCCTCCATTCTTCTCTATTTCAGTCCATTGCTTCACTCCTTCACAACCAAGCACAATTTGTAATTATTTGATATAGATTTATCCTTTTTTTTTAAAGAGAAGTTGTCGTTATGTAGAAAAGTCATGCAGAAAATACAGAGTTCCCATATACCCTCCTTTCATGCACATTTATTACCACTTTGCATTAATTTGACACTTTTGTTAACAACTGATGAAAGAATATTATGATAATTGTATTATTAACTGTAGTCCATTGTTTACATTAGGGATCTCTGTTTGTATAGTAGTCATATGTGTTTTTTATTATTTTTATCCTGGTAACATATATATAATGTAAATTTTCCTCTTTTAACCACTGTGACAGTTTGAAGTTATTTTATGAATCCCAAAAAGAAAAAGACTGTATTCTTAAACTAATATATTCCTGTGAGTATGGTACCCTTTGATTGCATTAAATTCAGTTGAGGTAACTTTGATTAGATTACTTGATAAGATTGCTTTAGGGCTTTTGATTGGACTACATCAATGAGGCACACCTCATGTTGAGTCTCCACCCTCTGACTGGGTCTTATATAAATGGAGATACAGAGAGAAAGACACACAGGAAAAGGGAGCTCTGCCATATTTGGTCCAGCCATATGAGAGAGGACTCCAGGTTAGCCTACAGCTGCAGAAAGGCAGAAAAGCCCCAAGAGACAGAGAAAGGAAGCCCAGAAAGAGACAAGCCCTATATCTAGTTGCTTACAGCTGAGCTCCAGGAGATGGTAGGTTCTGGAGGGGAAGGCAGAGATCTTGGCAGAGATCGGTGGCCATCTTGCTTTGCCACATAGCCTAACAATAGGATCAACAATAGCTGACTTTGGTGAGAAAGCATTTCTGATGGTGCCTTGATCTGGACATTTCATGGCCTCTGAACTGTAAGCTTTTACCTCAGATAAATCCCCTTTATAAAATCCAACCCATTTCTGGTACTTTGCATTGGCCACCCTTTGGCAAACTAACACAACCACACACAAAAATATCATTCAGTTGTGTTAATTGCATTCATAATGCTGTTCTACTATTGCCACCATCTACTACCAAAATGTTCCCAGATCATCCCAAACAGAAATTCTACACCAATTAAGCATTAACTACCATTCTCTAGCCCCATCCTGACCCCTGGTAACCTGTATTCTAGTTTTTCACTCTGAATCTGCTTATTCTGATTATTTCATATCAATGAGATCATACCTGTTTGTACTTTTGTGTATGGCTAGTTTCAGTCTACATGATAACTTCAAGGTTCATCTATGTTGTCACTTGTATGAGAACTTCATTTTTTTTACAGCTGAATAATATTCCATTGCATGTATATACCATATTTTGTTTATTCCTTCATCAGTTGATGGACACTTATGTTACTTCCATCTTTTGGAAATTGTAAATAAGACTGCTATGAACATTGGTGTGCAAATATCTGTTTGAATCCCTGCTTTCAATTCTCTTGGGCATATACTGAGAAGTGGGGTTGCTAAGTCATATGGTAATTCTATATTTAACCCCCTGAGGACCTGCTAAACAATTTTTCCATAGCAGCTGCACCATTTGAAATTCCCACCAACAATGAACAAGTGTTCTTATTTCTCCATATCCTCTCCAACACTTGCTATTTTTCATTTTTTAATAGTAGCCATTCTAGTGGGTGTGCAAATTGTATCTAATTGTGGTACTGTTTTGCACATTCTTAATAGCTAATAATGTTGAGCATCTTTTCATGTGCCTTTTGGCCACTTGTACATCTTCTTTGTAGAAATGTCTATTCATGTCTTTCATCCTTTTTACACTTGGGTTGTATGTCCTTTTGTTGTTGAATTGTAGGATTTCTTTATATATTCTGGATATTAAACACTTATTAGATATGTGGTTTTCAAATATTCCTCCTATTGTGTAGGTTGTCTTTTTACTTTATTGGTGAAGTTCTTTGAGGCCCAAAAGTTTTTACTTTTGAAGATGTCTGATGTATCTATTTTTTCTTTTGTTGCTCATGCTTTTGGTATAAAGTCTAAGAAACCACTACCTAATACAAAGTCCTGAGGCTGATTCCCTTTTTTGTATTCTAGGACTTTTATACTTTTGGTTCTTATATTTAGACCTTTGATCCATTCTGAGGTGATTTTTGTAAACAGTGTGAGGTAGAGGCCCACCTTATACTTTAACATGTGGATATCCAGTTTTGTCAGCACCACGTGTAAAAGAGACGATTCTTTTCCAATTGAGTTGACATGGCACCCTTGTTGAAAATCAATTGGCCATAGATGTGAAGGTTTATTTCTGAGCTCTCACTCTGATTCCATTGGTTTGTATGTCTGTCCTTGTGCCAGTACCATTCTGTTTTGCTAACGTAGCATTGTAATAAGTTTTGAAATCAGGACATGTGAGTCCTCCAACTTCATTCTTCTTTTTCAAGGTGGCTTTGACCATTTGGGGCCCTTACCCTGCCATATAAATGTGATGATTGTCTTTCCCACTTCAGCAAAGAAGACTGTTGGAATTTTTAGTGGAATTGCCTTGAATGTATAAATCACTTTGGGTAGTATTTAGTCTTCCAATCCATGAACATGGGATGTTATTCTACTTATTTAGGTCTTCTTTGATTTCTTTTAGCAATGTTTTGTAGTTTTCTGTGTATAAGTTCTTTACATCCTTGGTTAAATTTATTCCTAGATATTTGATTCTTTTAGTTTTGCTATTTTAAATTGAATTTTTATCTCAATTTCTTCTTCAGATTGATCATTACTAATGTATAGAAACATTACTAATTGTTACATGTTATTTATACCCTGCCACTTTGCTGAATTTCTTTATTAACTATAGTAGCTTTGTTGTGGATTTTTCAGGATTTTATACAGATAGGATCATGGCATCTGTAAATTGGGAAAGTTTTACTTCTTTCTAATTTAGTTGCCTTTTATTATTTTTCTTGCCTAATTACACTAACAAGAACATGTAATACAGTGTTAGGTAACAGTTGTGACAGTGGGCATCCTTGTCTTTTTCCTGATCCTAGAGGGAAAACTTTCGGTCTTTCACCATTGAGTTTGATGTTAGCTATGGATTTTTCATAAGTGCCCTTTATCAAGTCAAGGAAATTTCCTTCTGTTCTCAGCTTCCTGAGTGTTTTTTCAAGAAGGGATGCTAGATTTTGTCAAATACCTTTCCTGCATCAACTGAGATGATTGTGTGTTTTTCCATTTATTCTATTAATGTGTATCATATAAATTGGTTTTCTTATATTGTACCACCCTTGCATACCTGGAATAAAATCATGGTGTATAATTATTTTTTAATATGCTGTTGAATTTGGTTTGCTAGTATTCTTCTATTTTCACATCAATATTCATGAGGGATATTGGTCTGTAATTTTCTTTTATTGTGGTATCTCTACCTGGCTTTGGTATTAGGGTGATGTTGGTCACATGAAATCAGTTAGGGAGTGTTCTTTGAAGAGTTCAAGCAGGATTGATGTTAATTCTTCTTGGAGTATTTGATGAAATTCACCTGTGAAGCCCTCTGGCCCTGGGCTTTTCTTGGTTGGGGGGGTTTTGATTACTGATTCAATCTCTGTACTTGTCATTGGTCTGTTGAAATCATCTATTTCTTCTTGAGTCTGTGTAATTAGTTTGTGTGTTTCTAGGAATGTGTCCATGTCATCTAAGTTATCTAATTTGTTGGTGTACAGTTGGTCATAGAATCCTCTTATAATCCTTTTTATTTCTGTAGGATGAGTAGAAATTTCATTTCTAATTTTAATTATTTGCACCCTCTCTATTTTTCTTTGGCAGTCTACCTAAAAGTTTGTTGATTTTATTGGTCTTGTCAAAGAACCAACTTTTGGTTTTCTTAGTACTCTCTACAGTTTTAATTCTCTATTTCATTTATCCCCACTAATCTTTGTGGGTTTTTTTTAAACTCTAATCTTTTTTTTAAGATTTATTTATTTTTATTTATTTATTTCTCTTCCCCCACCACCATTGTATTTTTTGCACTCAGTATCTGCTCTCTGTGTGTTCTCCTGTGTCTGCTTGTCTTCTCTTTAGGCAGCACTGGGAACCGATCCTGGGACCTTCCGGAGTGGGAGAGAGCCACTCAATCTCTTGCACCACCTCAGCTCCCTGGTCTGCTGCATCTCTTAATGTCTCTCCACTGTGTCTCTTTTTTTATTGTTGTTGCATCATCTTGCTGTGCCAACTCTTCTGCGAGGGTCAGCACTCCTACATGGACCAGCACTTCGCATAGGCCAGCATTCCACGTGGGCCAGCTTGCCTTTCACCAGGAGGCCCTGGGAATCAAATCCTGGACCCTGGACCATGTGGTAGAGGGAAGCCCAATCGTTTGAGCCACATCTGTTTCCCTCTAATCTTTGTTATTTCCTTCCTTCTGCTTGCTTTGGGTTCAGTTTGCTTGTCTTTTTCTAGATCCTCCAATTGTGACATTAAGTCTTTGATTTGAGATCTTTCTTTTTTTTTAGTATAAGCATTTTCCCTCTCAGCACTGCCTTTGCTGCATCCTATAAGATTTTGTATGCTGGGTAATCATTGTCATTTGCCTTAAGATAATTTCTAATACCATGTGATTTCTTCTTTGACCTATTAGTTGTTAAAGAGTGTATGGTTTCTTTGTCACATATCTGTTGATTTTCTTGTTCTCCCTCTGTTATTGATTTCTAGCATCATTCCACTGTGGTCAGAGAAGATACATTGCATGATTTCAATATTTTTTAATTTATTAAGACTTAAAATATGATCTGTCCTGGAGAATGATTCTCATGCACTGGAGAAGAATGTGTATTCTGCTGCTGTTGGGTAAACTGTTCTATATATGTCTGTTTGGTATAGCTGGCTTATAGTATCAGTCAAGTCTTCTATTTCCTTATTGATCTGCTGCCTAGATGTTGTCTCTATTATTGAAAGTGTTGTATTGAAGTCTACTACTATTAATATAGAACTGTCTATTTCTCCTTTCAAACCTGTCAATATTTGTTTTATATATTTTGAGGTTCTGCCATTAGGTGCATGTTTTAGTTTGCTAAAAGCTACCAAAAGCAATATACCAGAAGTGGGTTGGCTTTTATGATGGGGATTTGTTGGGTTGTGAGCTTACAGTTATGAAGCTGCGAAAATGTCCAAATCAAGGCATCATCAGGCAATGCTTTCTCCTCAAGGACCAGCACATGGAGGCATCTGCTGGTCTGTCCCTTCTCTTCCAGGTTTTGTTGCTTCAGCCTCTGGCTTCCTCTCTTCTGGAATCTGTTGATTTCACCTCATTGCTCTCATGGCTTTTTGTCTCTGCTCCTGTGGCTTTTTCTCTGTCTCTGCAACTCCCTTTTTCCATATTCATTCCATTATAAAGGACTCCAGTAAAAGGATTAAGAACAAGTCTGGGTCATGCTCTACTGAAGAAATCTAATCCAAAGGAAGGTCCCACCTACAATAGTATTACACCCAAAGGAATGGATTAGCAAAGGACATGATCTTTTCTGGGGTCCATAAAAGCCTCAAACTACCATAGTGCATATATATGTATAATTGCTCTATCTTGTTGAATTGGCCCCTTTATCAATATATAGTGACCTTCTTTGTCCCTTGTAACAGTTTTTTACTTAAAGTCTATTTTATCTGATATTAGCATAGCTACCCCAGCTCTCTTTTGGTTACCATTTGCATTTTTTTCATCCTTTTACTTTCAACCTACTTGCATCTTTGAATTTAAGGTGAGTCTTTGGTAAATAGCATATAGTTGGGTCATGCTTTTTTATCCATTCTACCAATCTCTGCCTTTTTACTAGAAAGTTTAATCCATTTGCACTTAAAGTAACTATTAATAATACAGCACTTTCTTCTGCTATTTTGCTATTTGGTCTTTGTAAGTCATACATTTTTTTGTCCCACAATTCTTACGTTAATGTCTACTTTCATATTTTTGTATTGTATTATTTTGAGTCCTTTCTCATTTGATTTGATACCAACTTAACTTCAGTAGTGTACACATACACTGTTGCCATTCCCCTCCTTCCTCCCCCTTTTTGTTGTAAATGTTACAGATATATCTTTATACATTTTTTCTCCAAAACCATAGATTTATCATTATTTTTGTGCCTTTGCATCTTAGAACCTGTAGGATGTAAAAAGTGAATCACCTATAAAAAATACAATATAGTAGTACTGGCATTTATAATTACCCATATTGTTACTTTTACCAGAGGTCTGTATTTCTTTTTATGCTGCCTTGATCCACTGTCCAGTGTCCTTTCCTTTCAGTTTGGAGAACTCCCTTTAGCTTTGCTTGTAGGGCAGGTCCCGTGGTGACAAAACTCCCTCAGCATTTCTTTATCTGGCATTGTCTTAATCTCTCCCTTGTTTTTGAAAGACAGTCTTACCATGTATAAAATTTTGGTTAGCAATTGTTTTCTTTCATCACATTAAATATTTTATCCTACTGCCATTTTGCCTCTATAATTTCTTTTTTTTTTTTTATGGTTTCTGATAATAAATTGACACTTACTCTTATTGGGACTCCCTTGTACATAACATGTTGCTTTTCTCTTGTAGCTTTCAGAACTGTCTTGTCCTTGGAATTCAACAGTTTGACTATTATGTGTCTGTGTATGGTTCTCTCTGAGTTTATATTTTTAAGGGCTCATTGGACTTCTTGAATGTACATATTCATATCTTTCATTAAACTTGGGGATTTTCTGCCATTATTTCTTTGAGTATTCCTTCTGTCCGTTTCTGTCTTTCTTCTCCTTCTGGGACTCCCATAATGCATATATTGGTATACTTGATGGTGTCCCACTGGTCTCTTAGTGTCTGTTCACTTTTTAAAAATTCCTATTCATTCTGCTCCTCAGCTCAAATCATTTCAGTTTTCTTCTCTTTGTGTTCACTAATTCTTTCCTCTCTTAACTCCAATATGCTGTTTAAACCCTCCAGGGAATTTTTCATTTCAGAAATTGTGCCTTCAATTCCAGTATTTCTATTTGTTTCTTTTTTTAATTTCTATCTCTTTAATGAGATTCCCATATTGTTTATTAATTGTTTTCCTGATATCCTCTGGTTCTTTCTCTGTGTTTTCTTTTATCTCCTTGAGCATATTGAGGAACATTTTTTAAATGTTTCAAAGTCTGGTATATCCACAGTCTGGTCTTCTTCATTGATGGTTTCTGGACTTTCATCTTGTTCATTTCCTGTTTCTTTGTTTGTCTTGTAATCTTTGGTTGCACACTGTACATTTTAATATTTTAACATGTTAACTCTGTAATTTACTTCCTGACCTGTCTGTTCCTTATGTTTACATCCTGCTAGTCACATGACAGGGATTTCCTTGAGTGCAAGTAGCTAACAAAAACAAACAAACCAATGCAAAAAAACACCTTTCATAGTCTTTGCAAATTGTCTCTGCATTGGCTGGTGCTGGTGCTTTCCTTCAAAGCCCTTCTATCAAGATCAGCCTGAGGCAAGTGTGAAGTACAGGGCTCTCTCCATCTTTTCTGAGCGTGCCTCTTTTCCTAGATTTGTGCTTGCTCATGGCCTTAGGAACACCATTTACAAGAATTTGAATGCTCCCTCTACTCTCTATGAAATAGACTGTATCTCCCTCTCAGTTGCTCTATGGTATGATTTAAAGCAGGTAATCTTTTGCCCCAGGCCACTTTGACTTAATTGTTTCTTACATTGCTTTAGCTTTCCCTAAACTGCTTCTGCTTGCAGGGCAAGTTCTGGGAAGGCTAGCTGGAGATGAGTTTCCAGGTTTAATCTTTGAGGCTGCTACCTGATAGATTGACACTGACGTACAGGCACCCCAGTATGTGTATAGGGGTTACTCTTCTCCCCCTGGCACAGGGTCAGGGATCCCCAGTGGGAGCACAGACCCTTTCCCCATTGCACCAGGAATGGTTCGGGAGGGACCAGCTAGGGCTCCATGAGCTTCTCCTACCATTTTTTAAAATGAACTTTCTTGATTCAGTACTCAACCTGTTACTGAAACTCTTGAATTGTTTTCCAAAGTTTTGAGGAAGAAGTCTCTGTCAGATTTTGCTAGTTGTTCAAAGATTCTGTAGGTGAACAGCACCCTGGAGCATCTTACTTTACCATTTTGGTTGACCAGAAGCTGATTTATCTTCTTACTTGCTATTAGTCTATGTTCTCCACTAGAAAGCAAGCTCCTTTTGGCCTTCTGAACCCCATTTTATACCAAGTACCCGGCACAGAGTCGGTACTCAATAAATATGCATTTAATCAATGAATGAGTGAATGAGATTGTATGATCTAGTATTATTATTCTACGTCTTTTCCTCAATCAAAGCAAAAAAAAAAAGTGACATTGTATAAAAGAAGGATTAGCTTCCTTCTGTAGCTTCCAAGGAAGAAATGGGGAGATGGGTGATTAAATGAAAATCTCCTGATTGTCAGCTTCTACTTCTTATAACATTTTGTTTAACATCATTGAGGACAATTTATTATTTTATTTTAAATTACCCTGGGTAATTGTTGTGGACAGAAATTTGGCAATAAATATCAAGAACCTTAAAAATGTTCATGTACTTTGATTCAATAACTAAGGAAATAACCAGAGATATACACAAGTATTATAAACAAAAATGTTCAACATTATTTATTATAATAAAACTCTTTAATTTTTTAAATAATTTTAATGTATCAATACTTTGGAATTTTTCAGCATTTAAAACTACGCTTTTGAGATTTTTTTGATGAAATAGGGAAACATTCATGATATAATATTAACAGGAGGAAAGACAATAAACTACTTTGTATACCTTATAGACAAAATGTACATATTGTAAAGTCCCAAGTATAGAATGCATATATAAACAATGCATTAGAAGATTAGCATTCACCTAACTCAATTATCCTAAGGCACATTACCAGGGGGTTGGGGAAGCTGGGTGGGTGGAGGTGAAGAGTGTGGGCTGCCTCTGTTCTAATTTCAGTTCTGCCTCTCACTAGCTGCATGACCTCTGGCAAATTACTAACCACTTCTTTGCCTCAGTTTGCTTACCTGTGAAATGGAACCTACCTCACAGGGTTTGTCTGAAAATTAATGCAAGTAAACCAGCTGCAAAACAGATAGGAAATGTTCAATAAATGTTTAGCTTATTGTTATCATTGCTCCCTTTCTGGTCCTGGAGCTTGTGGAGACCACTCCTCATCAGGCATTGAAACATGTGGGCAGCATGTGGAGTCCCAGAGCACTACTGGGGCTGCTACCAACCTCATCTGCCAGGTGGTCTCCTTCTTCCCTTCAGGCTCCTCAACAGGAATCCAGGGGAACAAGTAGGCCTGAGGCCTTGGCCAAAAGCCGTGTAGGGGTCTACTGGAGCAACCATGGTGTGAGAACTGATGAGTAAATACAGACAGTATTCAACTTCCTTTTCTACCAGAAGCCCGGGGATCCATACCACCTCATCCCAGAGAGTCTATGCCAGCCCCTGATGGATCTGAGCAGGGTTGACTTTGCTCCAGGCCAAGTCACAGGCCACAGGCCAGGCTAGCCACCCTGAGCAGCTGGATCACAGAAAGGCTTTGCCCAAGCCTGTACTCTCCTTGCACTCTTCCCCTGGGTCAGGCCTTTGCAGGGGCAGGTTGGCCAGGAGCTCATCATAATTTTCACATATGGGACTCCCTGTAGAAATGCAACAATTACTAGCCTCTTGGTTCTGTTGATCAGGACACCAGGAGGCTCTATTCTCAGCCTTTTAAGGACAGTGGTGGCCATTTGATTTCTAGCTCTTACAGGAACCCTGACAAACTGGGTTGGTGGCTCTATGGGAGACAAAGGCTATGCTCTTGGCTGCAGCTATGCTGCTGGAAAAGAAGGATTTGACCCAGGACAAGGGTCAGTTTACCTAGAAGCCCCCACTGCCCACCCAGTGAGCATTCTCTGTCCTCAGGGCAGCTCTTCTTTAGGCAAAGAGAAGGCATTGACTTAGGTTCTGTTCACTTCCCTCTCCTCACTAAACCCTGGTGCCTCTGGAAATGTGGATCTTCAGGATATTGCCCAACCCCAACCCTCTTTCCCCAAAGCCAGGAAGAAGACAGCATCCCAAAACCTGGCATGGGACTGGATCTACTAGGGCTGCCCAAGGGAGAAATTTGCAAATAGCCAGACCTGATAAATCAGATGACTAAGAAAGGACTCCAAGCATACAGGCCATCAATTTAGAGATTTATCTGTGGTCACACACAGAAAAGCAGAGGCTCTGAAACCAGAAACAGGATAGAAGAGAGCAGAAATGTCTTGGTCTATGAGGGTCAGATGTGGAGCAGGCAGAGACAGACTGGCTGAACTGGGCAGTGTGGGTGGTTTGAGGCAAACCTTACAGAGCCCAGATTCCAACCCTGACGTCTCTGTGTGATGCTCTAGATGTTTTCATTGGCCCAGGCCTGGGTCTTAAAGGAGCAGCTCCTCTGGACCAGAAGAACCTCATCAGCTACTCTTGGGAAAAAAGCATTCAATTCACAATACTGATTAAGTACCATTGTATGCCAGGAGTTGTGCTAGGCACTGGGTACAGCTATCAATAAGACTGACATAGTCCCTGCCCTCATAGAGCTTCCCCAGAATTATAGACATTGCATTAGTAATTGCGGGTATATTGAGCATTGAAAAGAAGTTTCACTGGCGAGAAAAAGAAAGTTTTTCATCCAGTTCTTCAGGCAGTTCTCTAATGAAAAGAATTTTAAAATAGGTGTCAGGTTTAGGAGCTATCCAGTCCTAGTCTTGTCTCATGAGAGAGGAAACAAAAGGTTATTTTGGAAAACTTGGGAGTCTTTCATCATGGTGATATCAAGAGCTCAGCGATTTATCCTAAACATTCCCAAAGGCTGCTGAATAATCCCTTTTGCTTTTATCATCCCTGAATACCTAAATCCATCCTGAACTTTACCTACTTAGTACCTGATTCTATTATACAGTTAGATACTTCTTTACTTGTTAATTCATTCAGAGTCTCTCAATTTTTATCTTTCCCCACGGGAAAGTCCTTATCTTCTCAATGTATCCTCTTGCCGAAGTTGCTCCTTTCCCTTCACCACTCAGTTCTCTTCCCCTGGATTTTTTCCAGCCCTATTAGCTCATTCTTGAGAAGGGCAGTCAGAAATGGTAGAAATCCAGCCTTGTGGCCAGTGCCTTTGCCAGGATCTGTCCACATCCCCCCTCTGGCCAAAAGCAACCCCCTCTTTCCTTGCCTCTACAAGCCCAGGAAGGTCTTGCCCAGATGCCTGCCCCTACGTGATGGAACCCTTCATTAACAATGCCTTTCTTGTGCTCAGGTTTCATAGTTTGCCAAGCTCTTTCACAGGCATTTTCTCATTTGATACAACAATCTTGAGAGGTAGGCAAGGAGGATACTAGTATCCCTATTTCCCTATTTTGTAGGAAAGAAAACAGACTTGAAAAAGCTTAACTTAATTGACCAAGATCATAAAACTATTAGTGGCAGATGCAGAAATTGAACTCAGGTCTCCTGAGTTGTACCAGCCCTGTCCACCCCTGTTCTTTAACCCTGAGGCTTCATGCACCAGCTCCTAATATCTGCCTTGTGTCTTCTTGTTTAGGTACAAACTTTGGATTCAGCCAGGTAAGAACCACTTCCTCCAGCAGTCTCAGACCCATGTGAATTGCCTGTAGGGGGCTGACCTTCCAACTCTTCTTCTCCCCCTGGTCCCAGCTTCCCAAGGAAAGGAGGGGGTTCACACTGTTTCTAAGCTGCTACTACTGCTCTAACAGTGGTACCTGAGTGCAAGCCCCAGGTTCTGCCTAGCACTAAACCTTGCACATAATAAGGGCTCAATAAATATTTGGTGCATGGACAAGAAATCACGTAATCTCACTCAGTTAACATTTTGGTGACTTAATTTTCTATGTATAGCTATGTAATGGGATCAAACTGTTTTGTAACTTGCTTTACTTTAATTTATCAATATATCATAGATCCTTCCCTATATCTCTATTATTCATGACTGCCTAGTATGCCATTGTACAGATATAGCTTAACCACTTAAACAAGTCCCTTTTGAGGGAGATGTAAGTGGTTTCCTTTTTTTTCAGTCATAAACTACTCTATAATGAACTATAATGATAAATCAAAGCATACATCCATGATTATTTCCATAGGATAAATTCCTCTAAGAAAAATGCTACATCAAACACACATACAAGATTTAGGATATGCATTGCCTAATTACCTTCCAGAAATATTGTACTGATTTACCTCTAACTTACCTAGTTTTCACTCCAATATTGAATACCATAATGTTTGAAAATCTTTGCCAAGTTGAAAAGGGGGAAAATGACATCCCATTACTTTTTATGTCAGAGTTTTTCAATATCTAAGTAAATTTTATTCTCTGCTTTGCCTGTGTTCATTCACATATTTACTCCCTCAAAAATCACATTTCTCCAACATTCCACATTTGTTTGTTTAGTGTCTATTAGATACAAAACCCTGTTTTAAGTAATGGGTTGTGCTTATTATTTGCTTTCTGACCCTATACTTTATCTTCAAATTCTACCATATTATCAAGAATTACAATGAAAATAATTTACCAGCCCATAATTCCCATGTTCTCCTCTGGAACTTTCTAATAGATGTGAGTTGTTATGTTGTTAATTTTCCAATTATCTGGTAACCTTTTATAATTATAGCATTCATATTTTAGCCAATAGTTTCAGTTTTACCTACAGAAACAGCTAGGTAGATGCCATATGCTCAAATGATTTATTTATATCTAAATTGTCATTTTCTTCTAGAACACACTGTGCACATATCATCATTTGACATCCTCCATCTGTCTTGGCAGCTACTGAAGGCAATTTAAGTGTCCAGCATCCTGTCTGTGGCACCACTGCTGGAGTGTATCAGAGGCATTGGATAAGTGTGTCTGAAAAAAATATGACTAAAAGGGAAGGAAATCAAGTTTAAGGGGGAGAAATAGTAACAATAAAACGCTATCTACCTAAAATCCTGTCCTATCTCTATCCTGTAGTAGTCAGGAATCAATGGGCTTAATTCAGTAGTAGGAAAGTATCTTCACTGTTTAGAGCATGTTTAGAGACAGGGTCAACAGGAAAACAGAGCCCATGCCAGGTGGTTCAGTAGAAAGACGTTAATACAGAGAACCAGTTATAAAAAGTGTTGAAAAAGTTGAGAGGCCCAACAAGGGACAATGTTATAATTCAGAGATTAACAGCAGCAGAAAGTTGTCATGACCATATTATCAAAATCCGGAAGCCAGGGCAACAGGGCAGAAGCTGGAAACTTAAGACACCACCCCCACTTGAAGCAGAGAAATGGGGGATTAAATGCCTTGGCTTCTTCCTATCTTTTTTCCTCCAGTCTCCCTCCCCTCCTGGGCTTCCCATTGCTGACAAGTAGACAGAAACCAGTTGGCAAGGAAGCTTGTCATACAGCCTATAAGAGTAGCCCTCCTGGGATTCAGAGCAGAGTGGAAGAAGTAGGTAAGGGATCACAGATCAAACAAGCAAATAAGTGGCATAGTGCTCCAACAAAAAGCAAGAATTTTGCCACAAGAAGGGCACTTCTCCTCTGCTCATGGAAGAAGGACCAGTGCTTCAGTCTCTCCAGATAATCAGATTTCTTGCCTTTAAATTCCAGTCTTCTCATGGGTAAGTCCCCCACACTAGACCCCAGGCCCACTTGTGCTTAATCTTAATCTTTGTTTGCACCTTGACCAATGGTCCTCACATTTCATCATCTTTGTCCACAGCGACTGATCTAAACTCTGACCAGCTTTGAACTCTATGTATCTCTTCAAGGGCTCTGGACTT
The DNA here is from genome assembly GCA_029593785.1 of Cabassous unicinctus. Lineage (NCBI taxonomy): Eukaryota > Metazoa > Chordata > Mammalia > Cingulata > Chlamyphoridae > Cabassous > Cabassous unicinctus. The sequence goes on along the minus strand of JAQZBX010042173.1, from coordinate 6,764 downwards.
TATACCCCTATCCAAATCTGACCTTTTCTCAACCCCATGGATCTGTCTGCACTTCCCAGTTCCCGCTGTCCTTTCCTCACAAAATCAATGGAACCAGATATAGAAGTTTAAGTATCTTAAAGTTACAATGGTGACTAGTGTAGTAACTAAAAATCATGTATATCTATCAAAAATTAGGAGGAACAGGAAGCAGGAGGTAGGATAGGATGAGATAAATTCTCACCTAATGCAGGAGGTTAATAGAGAACACATAAAGTTGATAGGAGCATGTATTAGTTAGGCAAAGGAGTGCTGATGGAAAGCGCCAGAAATCTGTTGGCTTTTATGAAGAGTATTTATTTGGGGTAAAAACTTAGAGTTTCAAGGCTCTAAAGAGTCCAACTCAAGGTTACTTCCTCACCAAAATCTGTTGCCGTGTGTTGAAGCAAGATGGCGAGCAACCTCTGACTGGTCTCTCCTTCCTTCTTCCTCTTAAGGCTCCAGGGCCCCAGATTCTTCCCATCTCAGTTGTAGACTGGCATAGGGCTTTAGCTGTTTGAGCCTTCTCCTTTCTGTCACATGGCAGGACAGAAATGACCAAATTCTCTCCTCTTCCATATCTTCTGTGTGTTTTCTTGAGTGGGTGTCCATTTCTATCAGCCCACCAAGGGAGCAGAGACTCAACACTGAGTCATGCATTGCTGATGTGGATGAATCAAAGCGCTAATCTTGATTTAGTCAAGTAAACGTAAAACCTTTTACTTTAATGCAATCAAAGGGTATCATGCCCTGAGGAACAGACCAGTTTACAAACGTAATCAATATCTTCTTTGTAATTCATAAATAATATCAAACTGCTACAGGGCATATTAATTAGAGACCTGAAAGTAACCAACAGAACTAAAATCAGAAAAAATTAAAAAGAAATAAAATCATTTCCTTTGGGCAGTGGAGTGGAAGTAGAAAAGAGTGGAACAAGGGTTCTTTGCTTTTCAATATATACTCCTCTGTATTATTTGTTTTTAAAAAACATCATAGATTCTGTACTCAGATTTTGCACTTGCCATTCTCGCTACCTGAAATACTCTTTCCTCAGATATTCACATGGCTCACTCCCATACTTCTTTCAGCTCTTTGCCCAAATATCACCTTCTCAGTGAAGTCTTCCCTGATCACCCTGTTTAAAATAATAACCTCTCCCCCATCCATGTTTTACTTCTCTCCATGCTACTTATTACTTATTAACATTTTACAAAATTTTCTTATTCATTTTAATTTTTTCTGTCTGCTTTGATTACACTGTAAGGATTTCTTTGAGCTCAATTTGATAGAGCATCAAGCTGGTCCAACTGCAGGGAACTAATGTCATTGGGTAAAAGGGAAAAAGGTTCCCTGGCAGAATATTTCCTTATCCATAAGGATACAAGTTTCCCGAGGTATCACCCAGGAAAGATTTCAAAATGAAGTCAAGCTCCATTCGGAAGTGACATAACCAAAAAGACACAATGTCTTCACTAATGGTGTTTTTTGTTTGTTTGTTTTCTAAAAATAAAAATTTCAGTTATTTAAGTCTAAAAAAACTAAAGATTTAAATCTAAACACCCTTGTTAACTTATACGTCTTTTAAATTATGGAGTCTAAAACTATACCTTTCAAGGACCTTAAATTCATTGCAGTCAATGTGCTCTTATCCAATATCTTTTGAAAAGACAAGCAACTCCTCACAAAGGAAACTACAGATACTAACAGCATCCAAAAACACCCACTCTCTTCAGACCCTTCAGATTTCACTTTTAACTTTGCTGGAGAATCCTCCCACTAATCATACTGAATCACCAGCCCAAGCCAGGTAGATAAGACCCAGAATGCAGAATAATACACTCCAGTCGGGATTCGAGACTCAGTCTCACCACTTACTATGAAGTAACCTTGGAAAGATCTCTCTAATGGAAGACTGGCCCCTTCAAGCCCAATTTCATCACCTCTATAGCAGGAATAATGGAATCTACTCCATTAGGTCATAAGATGGACTAATCACATAAAATACTTGGCATGCTGCCTACAGCATAGAACATATTCAATAAGAAGTGGCTATATTTATGATTGTTATCATTATTGAGTAGCTATAATATTTCATAGCATTAGGAAAGCACTCTGAAAAACAAATAAATATTATATTCTAAATTTGATGTTTTACCCATCAACTCGCCAATATTTTCCTAGCAAATTGCCAATCCTTAGAACCTTTGAGTAAATATGTTTAAACTTTAAGTACATGTTTCTTCCAGGATAGGAAATATTACCTTTGACTTATACAATTTTGCCTGGTGTTTGTGCTCTGTTGGAAAAGGCAGTGTTATAGTACCATATGTTCCACTGATAGTTTTCTTGCTGTGTCCTTAGGATGATTAACAAATCTCCATTTGTTGAGTATCCTTTTCTGGGTAATGGTTAGGTTTCAAGATGACCAATGTCTATGTTTGGATTCCATCAAGCAAGCCTGAAATTGCTTAGGAGCTTGACTTGATCAGAAGTTTCTAAGAGGAAAAGGCTACTACTTCTTCCTGTTCCTTTCTGGGGGGAAATGTGAACAGGTTACCAGCCAAATCACAGACTAGACAGAGGCCCAGGTGCCCCAGTATTAGGGTTACCAGATAAAATACAGGGTGTCCAGTTAAATTTGAATTTCAGACAAACAACAAATAATTTTTAGTATAAGTATGTACCAAATATTGCATCATTATCTGAAATTCAAATATAACAGGCGTCCTGTATTTTTATTTGCTAACTATGGCAACTCTACCCAGGATATAGATATAACTAATAACCTCCCCACTTTCCATCCCCAATGGTGCTATCTTCCCTACTAAATTCAAGTTTCTTGAAGTATGCCTTTCACCTTTTGGTTCCAGTGCCTGGCACATCATGATTACTCAGTGAATGAATGAATGAATGAATGAGTAAATGATAGATAGGTATATTTAATTGCTCAGTGAGAGTCAGACTCAGATTGCAGTACCAGTGTTGCTGCCCTGAGCTCAACAGTAACTTGAACCCAGCTTCCAATCACATGGTTTGTCCTGACTCCCAACATCCCTGTGGACAGGGCACAGAAAAAAGATGGTCTGAACTTTTTAGCTCTTGAGCCTCAAGGGTGATGATAAACAACACTGACACTGGTTCCCAGTGCTGGAGACCCAATACGGAATGGAAGGGTCTGGATAGAACTAGAGAAAAGGCCAAAGCTCCTTGGTTCCAGCTCATTGTTGCCAACCAGAAGGACCCATTGTCAAGTACTTCAAGAGAAGCCAGAAATCCTCATATTTATGTGAAATATCCCAGTTTTTAATCATAGGTAACTAATTCAAAAATTGTTTTAAAAATATTCTCTGGCCAAATAAAACATATCCACAGGCTAGATTTAGCTCCCAGGCCCAAGATCACACTGGGGACAGGTCTGGACCTTGCAATCAACTTTTCTGTCTCTACAGAGTTGCTGATCATTTAATAAAACATGTTTTGATTGAAGTTACTAAATAAGTAATTTGAAAGCATCATACCAATTCTGCTTATTTCAACAGGTTTTAAAATAGTGCTGAAGGGATCAAGGACAAAGGAGCAACCTTCCTATTTGTATAATAGCACATTTCATTTTTGATCTTGATTAGTCTTCCCACCTACTCAAATCATTGGTTACATAGAGAGAAGAGAAAGAGTATGATTGATACATCATAAATCTACCCTAAATCTTGGAAAGCCAACGCAGAGTATCATCCTTAGATATCATGAAGTCAGAAATGTTTTTACCTTAAAGATCATGGAGATTTTAAATTTTTTAACTGTTCCACTGAACCATTTTTGAATCCACAAGTTCAGTGTTTCATAATATCTTATTCTTTCATTATGGTTTTTATTCCTCCTTTTACCTACTTAACAATTTTAAGCATACTTTGTTATAATTTCTTTCAGCTTGTTCTATGATCTCAAATATGTGGGTTGCTAATTCTCTATTAGTTTGGTCTCTTGACTCTCCCTCAGGGAGGATTTCTTCCTTATGGGTTTGTACTTTCTTACTGTGAACACATATTCAGCAGGTATTTTTTAAATTATTTTGTCCTGTGGGAATCCCATGTGTCTATTTTATTTTACAGAATATTACTACAGAGAAGTTTAGTTTTTCATATACTGTTTTTTTTTATTGTTTGTTTGTTTGTTTACCTATTTGTATGTTGTCTCTTGGCTTGGGGATTCTGGAACCACTGGGTAAATTTGAACTCCACCCACTCAAGACACAAGCCTGGGTCTCTGATTTCTCAAGAGCAGAGGATTGTTTTGGATCACTTCCCTGTGTGGATGAAAAACTGATTCTAGTCCCATTTCACTAGGGGTGAACTCTATAGAGAGTCTCAGATCTAGTTTCATCTTACAAGGGTCCAAGGACACACTTTTTGTCCTCAAATGAACATGGACTTTAAATTCCAGCTTCTAGGCCCTCAAGACTATTTCCAAACCAATATCTTCCTAAGCCATTGGAACATCAGCTCATGAAGTTACAATCCTGGCTCAACATTCCCCATTGTTTTTGGCACCCAGAGAGTTTTCTTTATTTTGAGTTCAAATATTACATTAAAATTTTTGTTGCGAAATTTTGTCTATCATTTATATGTGCTTAGAGGAAAGAAAGAGGATAGATAATATAGGGTAGCTCAGTAATCCATGTTACCAGAACCCAGGAAAAAATATTTTTGTGAATTTCATATTATATGGAAAACATGAATTATTTTGGCAAAACTCTTATCAGGAAACAATGTTTCCATTTTGCAGATGAACGTGAATCACTTTGGTTGATTCTCCTAGCTGAGATTCCTTTTTTAAAAAGTAAATAGTAGATCCAAAATTAGGCATGTGTTGTACACACAATTTTATAAGCTGTCTTCTTATGTATAACATTTACCTTAAAACATTAGACTGTTACCACTTTCTGAATCATTAAAAATTCATTTAAAAAAACTAATTTTAGGACCTGCATATTATTTTACTACAATATCATGATTTATTTAACAATGCCTCTATATTAAACATGGTCATATTTTCCAATGTTTTACTTAAAAAATACAATGATAATTATCATCATATTTATATATTTGTCCATACTTTTAATTAGTTCCTTAAAATATATTCATAGAAATGTCTTTTCTGAGGAATTGCATCAACTCAACTAAGTCATTGAATGTAGAGATGGGAAATGATTGTTTAAATTGTATCACTGCCAAGAACCTAACTGGCTAATACACTGGCAGAAAGAGAATGATTAGCAACTACCCTTCAGTAAACCCCAATTTCATAAGATTGTTTTACTAAAAGTTGCCCCTTGATTGCAGGTCATTAGGCTCCAATGATAATGAAAACTCAATATGGGTTTCATAAGTGTGTTTAAATTTCACAAGCTTTGCATATCCCACCAGAAAGCCAAATTCAGTAGTGCTTTCCTATATGTTCTCCCAATATTGGTTTTCAAAGACTTCTCTTTATTTCTTTCTCCACATTTCCAAATTTATCAGATCTTAAAGACCCAAATCAAATGCCATTTCCTGCAGGAGCCAACCTTACTAGGAAAATAAATGCCAAATCTCTCTGTTCTCCCACAATACTTTATTGTATTCTTACAACATCGAACACTTTCCACTCTGCCTTGGAGAATTTGTGCCCATATCTCATCTCCCATGTTCAACTTTATGCTTCTTGAGCACAGAATCTTTGTCTGATTCATTTTCATGTGCCTCAAAGTACCTAGAACTCTAACTCTGTCTTAGTCATAGAAAAGACTCAACAAATAGTTATTGTAGACTATTTGTTGTCCAGCATCATCCTTTTATTAGCTGTCCTGGATGAGTCCAATGAACTGGAGAGTAGGTGTTGCAACTTTGCTGAGATTCAGGGCTCAACCGGCACATGAACAGACCGAAGATTTAAGTCACTGCAACATATATTTAATGAGTATAGTGCTACATAAAGCTTCAAATAAAAGGGGAAGAAGTGCCATGTGTAGGAAAACTTTTTCTATAAAGAGCCAGATAGTAAGTATTTCAGGCTTTGCAGGTCCCAACTACTCAACTCTGCTGTTGTAGAGCTGAAAACAGCCAGAGATAACACATAAGCTAATAAGCTGTGTTCCAATAATAAAAGTTAAATATCAAATTTTCTGAAGCATCCTTAGGTTTAGGCATTAAAGTCATCTTGAATAGGAATAACTGATCCAAAACGATTAGTCTTTGGTATTTCTACTCATGTTTTTCTCCACCAGTGCTATGTGGTGATTCTCCACTTAATTGTGGCCTTTCCTTTCCTGTCAGGGAAGGAAAGGTGGATGCTTTTGTGGTGCTATTATTTTATATCCAGTGCATGTACCTTTTTCCAGACTTTTTAAAACTTTCTGTCATTTAAAGTTGACATTACCTAAAGTTGACAGCAGTGACTTTTCAAATTATATTAACTCCTCTTGAACATTCTGTCTAACACGATGCTTAATATAATTTGACATATTTTCACTTTCTTTGCTTTGTGGACTTTTTAACTACTTTTGCTGGCAATTGTGACACTTGTACTTGAAAACACTTTTAAAAATCTAAGTGTGTATGTATTAATAATATCAGCTCAGCTGGACAAAGCAAGATGAGAGTCAGACCATAGGACAACATTTAGGTTCTGTGTAGCTTCCTTGAACTGAAGCAGAAAAAAAAAAAAAATGTTTCACATTCACTGGCTTAATTCATAATCCAACCCAG
>JAQZBX010042172.1:0-22111 GCA_029593785.1 Cabassous unicinctus | reverse complement strand
CCCCCATAACTTAAAAAAAAAAAAAAAGTGATGGGGGAAAGATTTTCATCTGCAAGCTGCTCTAGTCTCTTGCAGAATTTTATTCCTATTGTAATATTTCTTCTTGGAAGAAAAAGTCCTTAAACTTACGGTCTATGTTACATTTTCTCAGTATTTTTCTTTGTGCCCTGATTCAGCTGGCAGATGGAATGAGTAAATCCCTGCCTGTGTGCTCAGGGGTTAACGGTTTATGATGTCATTTCCTCCACATGAGACACCTGCTTGCAAGCAATGATCTTCTGGAGGCTCAATACCTTAACCCAAAGGAGTGACTCTAATGGTGGAATTTGAGTCATCATGTCCTACTGGTAACAAGGAAGTGTTTGATGGCCAGGGGGGCAGCCACCAAATCTTATCATAGAGGTGACCACCAAATTCCTGGGAAGTAGCATGAGCTGGGATGGATTCCAGCTCTGGAATCAGGTAGACCTGTCTTTGCATCTGCATCCCACCACCTCCTGCCTGAGTGATCTCAGGTGAGTTGTGGTCCTCTCCAGGGCTCAGCTGGAGATAACCACACCTTCCTGTCAGGACCACTAGGAAAATGAAATGAGAAAACAGTGTACTACGTGGTCTTGCCCTTGGCAGACACTAGGTGCTTGTAAACGTTAGTTCCCTTGCCTTCAAGTGTGGAGCTCGCCGATCTCTTTGCTTTTCTCTCACTCACTTTCTCCCTTTCTTTCACCCCCATCTTCCTTGCTTATTTATGTTGCATTCAACAAACATCATTGACTGCCTACTGCAGGCTAGCTCAGTGCAGACCCCGAGCACAGGGTGGTGGGTAGGAGAAATCAGTCCTTCTGCACCCCCTGTCTCAGTCTCCCTGTTTATAAAGACCACTCGGCTTTCCTGCCAAGGAGGGAAACTCCTTGCTGCCAAGGATTGGGCTATACTGGGGACTCTCTGTCCTCCAGAGCCTGGCACAGGTCTGAGCTGATAGTGGGTGCTCTATGAAAGAGCATGGAATGAATGAATGAATGGAGAAGTGCTGGGTGTGGAGAGTCTTCAGACCCCCTGGAGCCAGGATTCCCCTTCTCCTCTCCTCCCTCACCCAGCACTCACCCTCCCCACACACACACACCCTTTCTTTACAAGGACTCCCAGCTCTACCACTCTGCTAAGACATATTCCCATATTCCTCCCCGTTGCTGCCTGCAACCTTCTCTCCATCTGCTCCCTCTGTCTGCTCAGGCAGCAATGTGTAGATACTCTGGCAAGGTGGAATGGGGGGGGCTTCTAATTTGGGGTGAGAGGCCTGGGAAGCTGGCTGGGGCTGCAAAGCTTCTCCAGGCCACAGCTGTCAGTCTCGGGGAATGTGTGCAAGCCTGTCCCCTACCTTACCCTTTGGCCAATGCCTGTCCTCTAGCATCTGCCTGGCTCGGGCATCTATTGCCCCCCCTCCCCCATCACCAATTTGTGGAGAAAAGACAAATTGGTGGAGCTGAGGATGAGGCCTGGGCAAAAGCACCGCAGATGAGGAGCGGCCTTGAACTCCAGCTCAGATGTGTGTGTGTGTGGGGGGGGTGCTGGGGAGTAACAGGGGAAGGGGTTAAGCTGAGAGGACGCCATGGCTCGGGGGCCCTGTCTACACTGGGGATGTGGGAGAGGGGCTTGGATTAGAACAGGGAAAAATCTTGGAGGGGTCCGAAAGCCCCTGGTATTGGCCGCACAATGCGGTGGCCGCGTGTATTGTCCAGGGAGAGTCACAGCTCTCATCAGATCCATAGAGTTTGAGACTTTCTAGGTTATGAAGACTCACTTTGGAAACGACCCAGGACTGGTGGGGAAGGGGGCTGGTTGGAGCCCAGGGGAGGACCAGGAGGGATGAAAGACGGCGGAGGGTACTGGAGTTACGCTCCATCTCAGAGGCTGGCAGGAGAAAGCTGCGCTCGGTACTGAGGCCTCCATTTCACCGTCTGGAAAATGGTCGGTCCGGACGCTCTCCGGCCTCGCCTCCTCCGTGCAGGGCGGCTGTGAGCCTCCGCCGGGAGGAAACGCTGGGCCCGCAGGACGCAAGGGGAATCGGCGTTAAACTTTGCAGGGTCGGCGGCCGGAGGAGGAGGCTGGCCCCCAGGGCGCGGCGGCCCCTCGCTCGCTGCCCGCCCGCCCCCTCCCCGCCTGCTCGGCACAGACTCGGCCCCCGCCCCCTCCCCGCTCCCCCGCGCGCTCCTCGCTCTCCGGCTCCTCCTCACTCGCCCGCCCGCCCGCGCCCGGCGCAGCTCGGCCAGAGCGACCGCGGGGCTGAGCGCACGGCCGCCCGGAGGGCTCAGGAGGCGGCCCTGGCCCGCGGCCCCCGCCCTCGCTCGCGGCTTCCCGTCCTCGCACCCGCCCCCACTTCCCGGGCTCCCGCGCCGTCCGCCCGCCGCGCCGCCCGCGGCTCCGCGCTCCCCGCAGCCACGATGCCCGCGGCCCGGCCGCCCGGCGCGGGACTCGGCGGGATCGCGCTGTTCCTCGCTTGGCTCCTGGGGAGCCCGGCGGCAGCTCTAGCGGGAGGTAAGCGCCGGGAGGGGCGGGCCGGGGGAGGGGGCAAAGTTGCAGCTGGGGGTCGTGGCTGACTTGGCGACTCGCGCACCGCCCCCCCCCCCAGGAGGCAGAGCGTGGGGGTGAGGGGTGACTGCCTAAATTCGGGGGTAGGAACCGTGTCCCCTTGGCCCGGGCTGCTGGGAGTGTGGAGGCGGAGATGTGTCTGGAGGAGCCGGCGCTTCCCTGGTTCGGCCGCGGGCTCCCTTTCCGTCCTCCTGCGATATGGGTCTGGCTCCCTTTTGCAGCCTCAAAGGATCTCCTTGGAGTGGAGTCTCCCCAAACCCCAGATTCTCGGAGTTCTGTGCAACCGCACCCGGGGTTGGGTGCCAGATAATCCTCTCCGTTTTAAGGAGAGGACAGGAAGGGGGCAGTTGAGCCGCCCTACAACTGAGGACTAGCCTCGTCCGGGGCGTCATAGCACCTCTCCCTCCCACCCCTTGCCTCCTCTGGTTCAAGCTGTCCTGAAGGACCAGGTGTCTGGATTGATCCCAAGCACCAGGAAGCAGGGCTTGGGTGTGGCTTTGACCCTGAGGCCGGTGGAGGGGTCACGGGGCTCCCAGAACTTAGCGGGGGAGGGGGAGATGTTAGGTGGCAGTCGGGAACCGAACGGACTCCTCTCTTTCCCTGACAGTCTAGCATCTCTGAGCACAGTTCGGAATTCGGGGCGGGGAGGTGGGGAGAGATTGCTGGTTTCACCCACCACGTGCTTGCCGGGTCTTAGGGATGGTGCAACTTCAGTGGAGAATGGCTGCTTCTCCTTTCCTAACCTGGAGCCCCACGGTCTCCACCCCGCCGAGGTCCCCCAGGAAAAGTTGTGGAGGGGGATTGGGAAGGACAGGGGAGTGCAACGCCTAACTCACCCAAAGCTAATCCCAAGAGCTTCGGGGGTTTGGCCAAGCCACTAGGAGACCCAAGAGTCGGAGGAGCGTTGTTAGACCACCCCACTCCGCCGTCACATAAGGCCCAAAGCGGTTTCCCAGAAACACGCTCCTCACGTGGGAAAAAGCAGGCAGTTGCAGGGTCTCCCCAGGCTGAAGACAGCTGGAGGGCGCACGCGTCTGGAGTCCCGTATCTCGTCAGGGCCGTCTTAATCCAGAGTAGGGGGACAGGCGGTGCCCCTTTTTCCCAGGGAGTTCTGGAGCCCAGGCGCGCTCACCTGCTTTCAGCACCAAGGGCCGCGGACAGCTCTCGGCTCCGTGGTCTTTAGCCCTTGGTCCCTTTCCCTTCACCTCTTCCCGAGGGCCTTGAGTGCCCTCCTCCGCATAAATCAGGCATTTTATCTGTTCCTCCCCCCCTTTCCTTTAAATGTGGAGTCCCGAGTGCAGAGCCAAGGAAATAACTCATCACCTTTTGTTAAACAAAGCATATCATTAAAGAACCCCCCTTTTATGAGGCAGTAATATTCACAATTTACACCAGGTCTGGACAATTTCTCTGGGAAAGAGGGGAGGAGAGCTTTGGCTTGAATACATCGTTTCCACCACAGCATGCCCTTTCTTAATTAGCTGCCTCTTTCCAACAATGGCTTGGTGGCTTTGAAAAGAGTCCAGACCTCCCTCCCCCAACCCCTTTTGAATCCGTGTTGTGACTAACACACAGGAAAAAAGAAAAAAAAAAAGGACCCAAAGCTACCCAGTGGCTTACTGGCTTTTCTAAAGTGATTCCACCTTGGAGACCACACTCTCCAATACACCACCCTCCAAAGAAAATGTCTTAATGGCATAGATTGAATTGTCATCCAAGACAAGGATGTCATTCCCCAGCTTCTTTTACTGGCTTCAAACACACCATGGGTGTGTGTGTGTGCCCGCTCATGTATGTGTGTGTGTATGTGCGTGCATGCTAATATTTAAGACTTTTCTTATTATTTTTCTAACTGCCCAACACTATGGCTAGCCAGCATATATTTTTAATTAACTTCAGGTCACTGCCAAATTAAAGTCAACTGATGTACGCTTTCAGATGGCTCATTAATAATGGTGCAGTTCTGACTCCCAGACTGAATCATAGAGGAGGGAGCAAGGGTAGCCAATAAACATTGCCAGTTCTGCTGGTGCATTTAGAAACAATTGACCCTACACAATAAATTCTATTTTTAGCACGGAGCCCAACTTCTGCTAAAATCAGTAGGAGAATCCTTCTGCTAATTCAGCGTTGCAAACTAGTCCTTCTGTTTGCTGTGGGGGTGGAGTGAGGGGATTTGTAAATACTTGAAAGGGACTTGTTGCTACATTCTCATGCAGCTCACGTGACTCTCTGGGCCATTTTGCTTTAAGGCATGAATAAGTATAAAGTATAACTTGTATTTGAAGAGGCTCTTTATTGTCTAAGATATGCACATGGGGAATAATTGCAACTACATGCTAAAACTGCAGAGCCTGAGTGTAATTTCTTTTCTTTTTCCCTTGAATTAATAAAGCAAATTCAATATTGCTCAATAAGACTAGAATTTTGCTGCTTCCCCCAGTCTCTAACATGCGTTGTTGTTAGATTCGCTTAAAGACTGTTTTCATTATGGATCGACATTCTTTTCAGTGGTGTTTTGGTCGCCCCTGCCAGGTGCCACCTTATCCAAGCTCGAGGGATTCCTCTGGTGTTCTTATGTCTCAGTTGGACATTAGGAAGATAATGACTGTTTCATTCCTTTATTCCCCTTCGAAGACAAAAAGTATGTTTCCTGATAAGAGTAGCTTGTTTTCTTTTTTTTTTCTTTTTCCCTTACAAATCCATCACTGCAAGCTATTCAAGAGGGCTCGATTTATTGGTCTTCATATTTGGTCCACTGACAGTTTCTCCAACCTGCACGTGCCAACTTCCACTAGGGGCGCTCAAGGCTATCACTGGAGATGGAGGGCAGAAGAGAGGTGAATCCTCACCTGCAGAACCCCAGGTGTGTGCAGGTGTTGAAAGGTCAGCAGAATGGTGCATCTGGTCAGCCTGAAAGTGGCCTCACCATTACTTCGACCCTCTCTCTTTCTGCTTACTACACTGGATTCATATTTCTCAGAGAGAAAGCACTTGACTCATGGCAGTGAAAAGGAGGAAGGAAATAGTGAAAAGAGGGCAGGAGAATGCTCCAAGAAAGGCAGTGTTTGAATACAAAGCCCAGCTGCCCTTTTTAAACCCATTTGTGCCTTCCTTCTTAGAGCCAAATTGCAACACACCAGAGAGGCCACAGCAAGCTCTTTTGGGGAGCCTGACTGAGCTGGGCACTGGAATTAGATTTATAGGATTCAGGGAAAGGAGTGTTGTGACTTTGGAATCAGAACAATCTGAGTCCAGAGCTCAGTTCCATTGGAGAAAGTCCAGTGGGTGACTTTCATCAGGACCATCTTCTCTGAGCCTCCATTTCACCATTTGTGGAAGGGGGTAGGAGGTGGTTAATGGTACCAGTCTGGAAGGATAATTGCAATGATTACATGAAACAAAGCATAATGCATGTGAGTACATGGTAGGTGCTTTCCAAAGAGAAAACTGCCCTTTTTCTCTCAGTGGAAATGAAGAAAGTAAATCTCTGAAGTTGGATTGGAGCAAACGTTGGCATAAATATCTGGATAATTCAAGCCAGAGTGGAGGAGGTAGAGGTGGGGATAGTGAGTAGCCCAGTTACCTGTCTGCTGCCTTTGGCAGGTGAGATTTTAGATTGCCTGCTGCAGGCTCCCTTCCTCATCAAACTCCCTTTGGACTTCAGTGTTACCCTCAGGAAAGCAGAGTTCATCCTACTGGAGATACAGAAGATGTAGGAAGGCAGGTTAATGGTTGGAAAGAAGAGAAAAGAAATGGGTCTTTTGGAAAGGGGCCCTTCTTCATTCATTAATTGTATTCATTCATTTAACACTTACCGAGCACTTCCTATGCATGTGGCAGGTCCCATGTTGGGCCCTGGAGACACAGCGTGATGTGAGGTCCCTAATGCAATTATGGCAGCCTAGCAAGGGAGGTCTTCAGGTAAACCACAAGTGCCTGTGCCGTGTGATAGGGGCTTCAGTAAAGGATATCAAACTGCTATGGGAGCCCACGGGAAGGCATGTCTAATTCTCCCCAGGGTAGTCAGTGAAGGCTTCCCAGAGGAGGTGGCATTTGAGCTGGCTCTGAAGGGATGTGACAGGTGTCAGCTGCCAAAAGAGAGGTTTCTATAGCGGGACAGTGAATATCCTGAAGGCATCATCTTGGAACCCATCATGCGTGTGGAATTAGAGAGAGGGACTCAAAGGAGAGAATGGGAGGGGTAGGCGCGCCCAGGCACACGCCCGAAAAAGATCATTGGACCTACTGTCCTCCTTGCTTTTCCTCTGCTGTCATGGGCATAGCAGATTAGAGCCGGAACAAAGGACCGTGCGCCGCACTGTTCCCTCTTGTCCACTAGAGGTTGTGATGCACCGAAGGAATCTTCTCCAAAGACAGCAGAGCACAGCTGCGGAATAGGACAGCCCTGCACAGCCCTGAGTAAACAGTGCTTACTGGGATTTGCATATTTGCATAATCCTCTGGTTACTGTAGTTCCTTAGAAGCAGCCCTTTGGTGGTTGTGAAAGTAGGGACCCGGGGAGGGACCAGGGCTCCTTTGAGGACGGTGAGTTGAGGAGCGTTAGTGAAGCCGAGGGGCATTATTTACCTGTACAAGGCAGGGACTGTGCCTTAACGATGAAAATGGCATTTATCGAGTGTCGATTTTGTTCCAAGCCTCGTGATGCATGCTTTATGTAGATTTGTTCAGAGAATCCTCACCACCCTATGAGATAGATGCAGTTCTTACCACCGTTTTATGGACTGGGAAAATTGAGGCACAGAGAGGTTAAGTAATGTGCAGAGCATCAAAGCATCAAAAGAAGTGGTTGCAGTGCGGCTTCAAGCCCAGGCCTGGATGGGAAGCAGATGTGGCTCAAGTGGTTGGGCTCCCATCTACCATATAGGAGGTCTAGGGTTTGATTCCCGGGGCCTCCTGGTGAAGGCAAGCTGGCCCGCGTGGTGAGCTGGCCCAAGTGGAGTGCTGGCTCACATGGAGTGCTGGCCCGCACAGAAAGCCGGCACAGCAAGATGACGCAACAAAAAGAAACAAAGAAGAGAGACAATAAGAGATGCAGCAGACCAGGGAGCTGAGGTGGTGCAAGAGATTGAGCGCCTCTCTCCACTCCAGAAGGTCCAGGATTGGTTCTTGGTGCCTCCTAAAGAGAAGACAAGCAGACAGAGAAGAACACACAGAGAACAGACAGCAAGCACAAAAACAATGGGGGCGGGGGGAAGAAATTTATAAATAAATAAATCTTTAAAAAAAAACACCAGGCCTGGTGGTAGCGGATGTGGCCCAAGCACTTGGGCGACCACCTACCACATGGGAGGTCCTGAGTTTGGTTCCCGGTGCCTCCTAAAGAAGACTAACAAGACAGTGAGCTGACGCGATGGGCTGGCGCGATGGGTTGGCGTGGCAAGCTGACGCAATGAGATGATGCTACTAGATGACACAACGAGGAGACACAATGAGAGACACAACAAGCAGGCAGCGGATGTGGCTCAAGCGATTGGGCACCTCCCTCTCACATGGGAGTTCCCAGGTTCAGTTCCCAGTGCCTCCTAAAAGAAGATGAGCAGACACAGAGAGCACACAACAAATAGACACAGAGAGCAGATAGCAAGCACAAACAACAAGAAGGGTGAGGGAAATAAACAAATCTTTTAAAAAACAAAAACCAGGCCTGAGTCAGAAGCTCTTCACACCATGCCCAGCTACTGTCTCTTCCCCGCAGCTCATGGTATAGAGGCTACTGCTACATGGAATGACCAATAAATAATTTTCGGATGCACGTTGAACATGTACCCAATGCTTTACATAGTTCTTGACACAGAGTAAGCACTTGGGTAAAACTCTTCACATTGAAGTGTGTCATAAAAATGAGGCAGGTTACAATTTTATTTGTAGGTAATTAATTCATAACCATTATAGCTGAATGAGCATTTATTTACCGGGCACTTACATAGATTATTTTAGTCAATATTCACACTTTCCCCTCATTTTATAGACTAGGAAACCAGGGCTTAGAGAGGCTGAGTTATGTGCCCTGGTTGTCAGCTAAGAAGTGGCAGAGGTAAGATTTGAATCCAGCTAGTCTGACTGCGGAAGCTGAGCTTGACTGCTGGGTTCTGCTTATTTCAGAATGCAGAAGATGCTTTCTCCACTAAAATGCAGACAGTTAGGCTGGGTGGGTCCAACCCCCAGGTCCAAACACTGACCAAATTCTGACCAAAGACAAAAAATCAATTAATATTTCCCTAAGTCCTTAATAGCTTTCTAAAGGACAAGCCAAGGAAAGAAGAAAAATTCCAGAAAGAGGGTACACAATGGTGCTGGGTCATTCCTTGGCTTTGCTTTGCTGGCTGTTGGGTTATAATTCTCTTGTGTTCCTAGTTCACCCGTCATTAACAGAGAACTCACGTTGCAGGAAATTGCTTTCTGTAATGCCCAAAGTTCAGTACCCAAACTCTGCCATTTCCTGTCTATGGGTCTCAATGTTTCCATCTGTAAAATGGATCACAATAACCACTACCACATACACAAAGCCATCCTTACAGGGCTGGGATGAGGCAAAGAATTTAAGATGCTTTGTACATATCAGAAAATCAAGCCTCGGGGATGGGAGTGATGATACAAAAGACAAAAGGCCCCAAACACTCCCACATATTTCTTCCTGGGCTTGTTATGAGAGAATGAGGACAAACAACACTGCTATTTGCCATTTATTGTGGGTCAACTCTAAGCTAGGTGCTCATTTGATCCCCTTCCAACCCTATCAGGCAGTATCATTAACTAGGAAACTGAGTCTCAGAAAGCTACAGGCACTTGCTCAAGGTTTCAGGGGCAATAAATGGTGAGATCAGATTTCAAACCCAGGATTGTTTCATTCCAAAGACCAGGCTTGTTCTACAGCAGGGGTTCCTAACCTTTTTTGTTCCACGGACCCCTTTGCCAGTCAGGTGAAAACCACAGACCCCTTACTAAGTCCACACTATCCTGTGTATTATTTAATAAATATATCACACCCGCACCAATATGTCCCCACAAGAATAATGTTTTTTTTTTATTTCAATTCAAGCTCACGGACCCCTTCTTAAAAACCCCTGTTCTAGAAGCTGTGGTATGAAGGTGTGTGTATTACAGAGCACATTGTAAAATGGAGAGCTGATGCATATCTGGAAATCAAGGTGGTTGGACTGGACTCTGACAGGAGAGAGGTTTTTTTGCCCAGTGGCAAATGTCAGGTATCTTGAGTCAGCCTGCTAAGGGGTGAAATGGTTCATCTGAGCTTCCTCCACACCCACTCTGGTAGCTTTTGGGTGAGGCATTTGTTCATGTCTGGTGCTATTCCTTTTGCCTGGACTGCCATCCTAACAGGCTGTACCTTAAGGGGTTCAGAGAGGACTAGATTAAATTCCCAACTGGATGATTTTAGCAGCACAATCTTAGGCTGTTTGCTTTAGTTCTCTGAGCCTGTTTTGACCTGACATGTAAAATGAGAGGATCATATCTGTCTTTCGAGTCTGTTAAGAATAATCAATGTGTCTAGCTCATAGTAAGCACCCAATAAAATTTTCCATTATTGCAACTATTATGCACCTGGTGAACTCCTATTCATCCTTCAAAACACAGTCCCCAATCCTCTTTTTCTGTGAGACCTTTCCTTGCATCCCTCCTCTCTACGCCAGCTGTGAATGCGCCTCAGGAGACCCACAGCATTTTACCCCTCTATTACAGTACTGATAGTGCATGAGCTACCGGTTTACATGCGCCCCTCCCATTAGACAATGAGACAAATGAATCCTGCTTACTTGTATCTCCCTTAGCCTGCATCTAACACTGGGTAAGTGTTCAACCCATTTTTAAAGCTATTTTAAATTACCTTTCGACTTAATCTTACTTGTGAGATGGAGGAGTTGGGAGTACCAAAACCTGAATTTTATCGCTGACTCTTTTTCCTATATCTGTGTGGTCTGAGGCAGCCTGTCTGAGCCTTGGTTCCTCATCTGAAAAAAAAAAAAAATGGGAAAAATAATAGTGTCCTGTCTCCTGGGGTTCCTGTGAGGGAAATCAATGAGACAATAGATGTGAAATCACTGAGGAAACCTGCAAAAAAGGGGGAGGAGGAGGGGAAAAAAGAAGATGAACAAGGAAAGAAATATACTTTGTAAGGAGAAAAAAAAAAACCCTTTGTGAAAGCACAGAACCACAAGGTGGGTCATTCCATCAGCCCCCGCCGAAGCCAGTTTTCTTTCCAAGGGGAACATGCGCTGCAATGATTCATCCTTGGCTAATTTCAGAATGGAAACTTCCCAGGCAGAACTTTGGTTTGTAGAATCTGCCTTCCTCGGGTTCCCAGCAGCTACGAAAACAGCAACTGTCCAGCTGAAAGCCAGGAAAGGAGAGAAAAGTGAATAAAAACCAGGCTTTAGAGTCAGAGAAGGCTGAGTTTAATTTATGTTGCTTATTTGTTAGAGGCATGACCTTGGACAAGCCACTCTGTCGCCCTGAGCCAGCATGGGTCTTTGTGCAGGGCTGATGGTCATTTTCCAGGGATAATGTGATTTGGGGGAGGGGGATGCCCAGCACCGAATGCTCTGCAAAAAGAAGTTGACAAAGTGTCTAATACAATCAGATTGCAGCAGTTCTTCAGGCTCCCCACCTCCCTTAAGCCCCTCCGTGATAATTTCATTTTATCGAGGAAGGAGACCCAGGAAGGGACTTGCATAAGAGCCCATTGCAAGTGAGTGGCATAGCCAAGACTCGAACCCTTGACCCCTGTCTTCTGGTTACCATTCTAATGTGGATTCCCCGAGAAAAATGGAATATCTGCTCTCCCGGGAGGTATGTTCTGAGACACGAGGGGATGTGGCGGTGCAAAGCTTAAAGTCACCTGTCTCCATTAAAGCAGTGATGTCCATTACCCAAACTAAGTATATTATGTGGCTCTGGCAGAGTGACTTCAAAAAATGGGGCTTTAGGAGAAGCTGAAATCATGCCATAGTTCCCTCCCCTGCTTACTTGGCACCTGAATCTTTGAGGCACCAGAGGACCAGCTTGCACCTGGGAATGATGCCATCCAAGCAGGTGGCATGAGTCAATCAGGCAAGAGTAAACCAAGGATTCTCAGGAAGGCCCAGGTCCCAGGCCAGATACCCCTCCTGTGCTTCCTTGCTCTCACCATGGGTTGTGTATAGCAGCTGATCAAGGAACCCAGCTGAGGTCTGGTGTGTGGAGAGCCAGGGAAGGGTTGAGTGAGGCATGGATAATGGGTTCATGGACACTAAGGATGCTCCAGGGGGCTGGAGGTGAGAACAAGGTAGATGAATGCAGTGGAAGGCATGAGATCTGAGCTTGGATCAAGTCTCAGAAGGAAGCAGGCATAAGTAGGAGCCTCTGGGTCATATTCTGGTCTCGCCTCTTCCCAGTTGGGACTGGACATATGCCCAAGCTTAGCGTCGTACATCAGTATGTTCAGAATGCCAAAATGGAGCATTGGCCCGGGACCAGGGTGCTAGCTGGGCAAGGTAGGATGGCATAGCCAAGAGCTCAGACTTTGGAGTCAGAGAGATATGGGCTCCAACCTAATTGTGTGATTTTGGATAAGTCACTTAACTCCGAGATGATGGAAGGATGGGGGGGTGGGGGGAGTGATGATGATGGTGGTGATGGTAATGATTTGTTGTTTTGTTGTTGTGTTTTTGTTATCTGAGCTGGTTCTCAGATTTTCATTATCAGTGCTGGCTTCCAAGAGGGGAAACATTTACTGATTATTTTGATTGCATAGAATAAAGACGCACTCAGCCAGCTCAAGAATAAGAAGACTTGCTGTAAGGCTACCCAAATATTCAAATATTATATTAAATTATATTGAAGATTTGAATACATATAAGGGTACCCTTGGCCAAGGATGCTTCAGGGTTACTCTCTCCATTTCTCTCTCTCATGGCATCTGCATCTCTCTATGTACCTATTGGTTCTGGCTCCCTCTCTGTTGCCTGACTCTTTCTGCTCACTCATCACATTCTCCTTCCGCTCACCTTCACTTACACATAGCCCAAACTCTAAATCAGCCCAAACTCTGAATCAGCCCTGTGTGATAGCCACTAGTCACATGGGGCACATGAGGCTATTTAAATTAGATTAAGTTAGAATTTGAGTTCCTCAGTCACGCTAGCCACATTTCAAGTGTCCAGTGGCTATGTGTGGCCAGTGGCTACCATATCGGACAGTGTGGTTAGAGAACTTTTCCATCATTGCAGAAAGTTCTATTGTACAGTGCTGCTGTCGATCATGCTATTCTGGTTACATCCCCGCACTCTGAGCCCCTTCCTATTTCCTAGGTCAGATTCCTAAGGGGCATATGGCTTGTCCTGCTCAGCTGTTTGCACCAGGCAATAAGCTGGATGTTCACTGTTTATTCAGTCATCTGTGGCTGATTTGAGAAGCTTGCCATGTGGCATAAAACACGGCCACCCGTGCCTGCCCCTTGACTAGAGCAGCCACCACTAATGACATCTTGCACACTTGCTTTGCTGACCTCCACAGTTGCTTCCTTGACCCTTGCAATTGCTAGGATGTGGCTCTGGAACTCCTCTGCAGTACATCCACATTCATTCATCTGTGCCTTCACCAATAAACATATCCAAGCGAGCTGGGAAGAATCACAATATATGGTCACTGTCTGTTGACTTGTCTTTCTTTCCCACTGGGCAGTGAGGTGCTTGGTATCAGGGGTTGCATCTTATTATCTCTATTCTCAGCTGGTTTGTCAAATGAATGAATGAATGAAGGAATGAATGAGAAACATTCTTTGGCCATGACCCGTAGTCTTGGGACATAAGACACAAAGACATTTGCAGAAAATGTACAATCTCATCTTTTGGATAAACTGGACTTAGGAAAAAGACAACTTAGGGTAGGAGTTGGAGATGGCAGAGGGCAAGAAGATGGGGCTCCTCAAAGACGGGTATTTTAGGCATTTAAACGTGACCCACCCTCTTTGAAAGTCAGGCTTGGGTGGAAAGTGACTCTTCAATTTAGAGTCCCAGGAGCCCTCCCTCTCCCTGAGAAATGTTCCTCTGGAATGACAAAGATGCACTCAGAAGAATAATGGAGGTCACAGAAAACGAGATGTGCTTTCCAAACATGTGATTCCATGTATGGTTTTAGTAAAACAGCTGTTATATAATGCTATGACATCTCCAAAGCTTTAACTTTACGGAATTGATCGGATGGGGTGTTCAGAAGGATCTCAGAGTGAGATTTCTGGGAGTACTGGGCTCCATACTGGATTAGGACCAAGAAGGCCTGGTTGTGGATCCAACCCTGCCATTTATATGTTAGTGATGCTGGGAAAGACACTTTCTCTCTCCAAGTCTCAGTTTCCCATCTGCAAAAGGAGAATACAAAGCTTCTCCCTGCTTCCCTCCCCAGGGAAGATGCAATGCATATGGCTACCTCCCTGCACAGCTCCAGGAGGAGCCATTTCATCCTATGGTGTATGTGAATGGCGCCCCCTAGAGTTAAGCAGTGCACAACCTGTGCAGCTGTGTGTGACAGCTCTGGATGTGGAAGGGCACTGCTAAACTGTAAAGTGATTTACAAAGGCCTCTGGGCGGATCTCCTCTGACCTCTCATTCCCGAAAGACTTCTGACCAGGCCTCCACCTTCCACGCCCTCCTTTAAAGCAGGTTTACCGAGTTGTAAAGCTAATTTGGGGCCAACCACCTTGGAAATTAATGCAAAATATGTGGCTTGGGGAAGGGAAATTTGCCTAATTTATGGCATAAATTTGAAGAAGAAAAAAAAGATGTGCTAAGGCTAATTTGCATACTTTTATTTCAATTGAGGTTAAAAACAAAGTCAGTTTTTTTTGTTTGTTTGTAGGTTTTTAAAAGAAAGCCTCAGCCCTCTCTTGTTCTGCCAAAAGTGTGAGCTTGAGCAAGTTCCCTCACCTTTCTAGGCCTCAATTTCCTCAACTGTGGATGCTCGTCATAGGGCTGTAGTGAGGAATCAATGATTTGACCCTGTAACTCGTAGAATAGTGGTTGGTACACAGTAGGAACTCAATTATTAGAGTAGCATATACAATACGTATAATAACATATAATCCTCATCATTAATTGAACACTCTCTAGGCCGACACTTGATATCACAGAAAATACAAAGGGTTCCATATCACTCTGTACACACATGAAGTTATTTGAAACCCAGAACCTAGAATTGTTCTAGAACATACCAGGACCAAGTCACATGGGATGCATGAGCAAATGCATCATAATCCTCATTGATCATGGATGTTTGAAAGCCTTTCTCCCCTTCTAGACTCTGAGCTCCTCAAAGGCAAGGGCTCTGTCTTATTACTCTCTCAATCCCCACCTCTCAACACTTCACCATCCCCCATAACAGAAGCTCAACAAATACAGAGCTGTTGAATGAATGGATGCTGAAGTGAGATCAATCTTAATTAGTATGCAAGAAATGCTTGTTATTAGCGTGCATGGTAGTATGTGGTTGTCATCGTCACGGACTAGGAACGCCTCATGCCAGTGTCACCAATATCTAATTTGGAGCAAGGCTCCTGCTCCAGGGTTAGCAGGGCTTCATGGGGAGGTGAGGTGTGGCATGGCCAAGAACACAGAATTTAGGGTCACCCCAGCCTGCTTCTGAATCCCAGCTCTGTCACTTACTAGGTGTAGAACCTTGGGCAAGTTGTTCATCTTCTCTCTGCCTCAGTTTCCTGCTTTGTGAAATAGGGAAAATAATTATACCTTCTTCATAGAGTTGGCGTGAGATGTAAATGCGGCATTTCCCGCCAAGAGTTTAGCGCGGTGCCCGACACGCAAAGTAGGTACTCAATATAAATACTACCAGGAATAAGGAGATGAATGACCTTCCCCAAGTGTCTTGATAGAAGAAGAGGGACATGGTGTATAGTAACCAGCTAAAAGAAATTGTACACATTCATGAGCCCCACAGATAAAACATTCTGCCAGAATTCAGAGAGTGTTGACACAAGATGACGCATCTGAGGTTCCAGAAGCAGAAGGCAGGGGTCCAGGTGAGTGACTCCATCACTCACTGGCTGGTGTTTGAGGACCAAGATTCATCCTAGATCAGCCACAAAACCCTAGACAGGAAACCGGAAGGGTGTGCCCTGAGCTCTCTTGCCCATCAAAGGATGCTACCAGGGGCAGCTTCTTAGTGAGGAGGTTCTAGAGGGCAATGTCCGTCTCTCCACTCTGTCCCTCCCTGTTTTCAAAAATAACAAACCTCTGGAAAGGCTAAGAAAGAAACCTATAATGCGCTAGATCTCTGTTCAGATTTCATTTACAGAATCTCACTTAATTGTCACCATAACCTTCTAAGGTGGCTATTATAATAGCCATTTGATTATATTTAAAGATGCTAAGGCTTAGATGGGGTTAGCTAAACAGTATGAGAGCTAGGATTCATTCATTCATTCATTCATTCATTCATGTTTATTCTTACTCTGTACTAGGCACTTGGTAGATGCTGGGAATACAGAGATAACGAAAGATATCTGTTCTCAAAAAAAAAAAGTTCCTCTCAAAGAACTTAACATCTAACTGTTCTTCAAACTCAGGTCTGACTCAAAAGTACACATGCTTTTCTTCTCTCCCCACTTCCTTCCATGTTGTTCTGATGACTTCCAGGCAGGGGGCATATCTCTCAAAGAGACGTGGCTGGGAAGTGAATTCCCAGGGCCACTCTCTATCGTCCTGGTTGGTATCTAAACAAAGTGAGATGATTTGGTCTCACCCAGCCTTGTTTCTATAAAAAAAAAAATCTAATTGATGTTTTTTAATGGGCCCAATAAATGTTTCACTTTAAGGGAAATTTCAGTAACCATCCCGACATCACAGGGATAGAAAACAACTCCAACGGGGCCTGCTGGGAGCGAAGTAACTGACTTCAATTATCCCAACAATAGGTTGCCATTTCATTCTCTGGTGCACTTGGGAAAATATATCCTGAGCAGAATTTCAGAGAATTATATAGATGTGGCTGAGTGTGCATGTATATACATAAATAATATGCGTACTATTTCCATAAAGCACAAACTTGGACAATCAGTTAATGAGGTTTGGCCGAAAACAAATTAAATCTTTCAGATCCTGGGGTAGTTTTATTCTAAGTAGTAATAAAAATCATCATTTACTTGTGCACAGCATGTGACAGAGGACAAAACACAGCCGTTTTTGAATTAGATTGTCATAAACAATATTGAGGGGTCTAGTAGAGGGATAATTGGTCCTATTACTCAGATAAGGAAACTGAGGGTCAGAGAGGCTCAGGGAACTTTTTAAAAACTCCAAACAGGAGGAATGGGACTTGAATATAAGATTTTTGACTCCAAGTTCAGGATTGACACCCTACTTTGAAAATCCCAGACATCCATTCTTAGGTCTTGACTTTCTTAGTCGAGCAGAAACGGAAAAGTGGGAGGTGTCTTGCCAGGTCTGGAAAAGCTATGGGGCTAAATGTACATGGACTCAGCTCATGGGCACTTAAACTCTCCCTCTCTTCCCTCTTCTTTCACAAGGCTGAAGAGGTGGAAGGTGCCTTCTCTTTCCTAAGGCTTCATATTGCCCATCAGTGAATTCTTTCCTCTCTCCAATCCCTGGTGTTCATTATACTCTCATTTTATTTCCAAATGTCTTTTGGGGATGGATGGATTAGGGGAGATGGAGTTATCCCTTGTGATCAGAACACTCGTAATCACACCATTGGAAAATGTATGTCAGTGCTTTTTAGAAACGTGGCTTATAGTCAATCTGAATTCAAATCAACTGGGGATTTTGGCTAAAATGCAGATGCCTTGACTTCACCCAGGCCAGTCTAAATTAGGATTTCTGTACACTGGCATTCCAGAAAACTTATGTTTAATAGGTTGAGAAGGGAAACTTGCCATATCACAAGCCCCTTCTGATAACAATAGGCATCTCCCTACTCTTATACTCATTTCTCTTGCCATATAGATGCGACATAGAAACTTTTCTTTTAACTATGCACTTTGATCTAATTTCAGACTAAAAGAGAGGTTGCAAAACTAGTGCAAAGAATTCCTGTATACCAGTGGTCAGCAAATTTTTTTCTATAAAGGGCCAGATGGTAAATAGTTTAGACTTTATGGACCACATAAGGTTTCTGTTGCATATTCTTCTTTTTATTTTGTTTTGTTGTCTTTTAACAACCCTTTAAAAATATGAAAAGACATTCTTAGCTCACTGGCCATGCAAAAACAGAATTCAAATCTGGCCTGAAGGCCTAAAGTTTGCCCACCCCATGCTATACACCTTCACCACAAGTGTTAACATGTCATCATATTTACCTTTCCTAATGTCCCTCTCAATACACACACACATTATTTTTGTTCTGAATTGTTTCAGAGTGAATAGAAGACACGACGCCCCTTTGCCCCTAAATACTTCAGTGTGTGTGTTTCCTGAAAACAAGGTTGTTTTCTTACATAGCCACAATATCATTATCTAAGTCAGGAAATTACCACGGATTAATAACTAACACAGGTTGTGCTAATATGTAATCCAGGGGTTTTTTTTCAGATTCCCCCAGGGTCCCGATAACATCCTTGATAGCTAAAGAAAATCCAACATCATGATTTTCACTTCATTCTCATATCTCTTTAGTCTGGAACAGATCTTTGGTCTTTGTTTTTTTTCTGACAGTGACATTTTTCCAGAATACAGGCCGTTATTTTGTAGAGTGACCTTCAACCTGGCCATATGCACTTTCATTTCTTTGAAAAACAGCAGCGTGCTGCCCGTACTGGTCTGTAATGTGCGTTTCTCCCTCTCACACTGTGTCGTGGACCTCTTTCCTGTGATGGCGGCAAAGCCCAGGGTTGCCTTGGTCACACCCTCTGTCCCAGTTTGCTTCGTCTCCGGTTTCCAGAACACAACAAGCGTACCCAGAGTAGGAAAACCTCTCCAGCAGCCTCCCTTCCTCCCCTGCCCTCCCTGTGCCATGCAGCACCACCCTGCCACACTAACGAGCCTGCTCTGCTCTGAGTATTTGTGCACACATCCTTCTCTCTCACTAGGCCATGGGAAATCCAAGGGCTGATTCAACGATTCAACCACAGACAGTAAATATTTAATGTCTGTCTACTGTGCAGGGACTGCTGTAGACACTGGAAGCAAAGCAGATAGTGTCTGCCCTCAAGGAACGTACACTTCCTGGGATCTTTCATTCATTCATCCATTCATTCATTCATCCATTCATTCATTCATTCATCCATTCATTCATTCATCCATCCACTCATTCATTCATTCACTGATTCAGCACACTAATTCATTTATTCAACAAATATTCATTAACATTCTTTGTGCTGGGTTGAATTCCCCGCAGCATGATTGTCACTCAGTGTTTGCATCAAGGGTAGAAATAACTGTCCACCCCTACAATGTGAAAGAAAAGGTGAGGCTTGTTAGTATGTGCTAGTAAATACGATGAAGGGTTGCCAGAGAACTTCAAACATTCTCATGGGCATGCTGTACCTGAAGGGGTTAAAAAGACAGCTAGGGGAGTCTGAGAGCATCTAAAACTTCACAGAGCATGAGCTGAGCAGGGATCCCTCCCCCTGCCCTTGGGGAGCTGCCAGAGCTAGGCACTTTGGTCTGACCAACTCTAATTCCTTAGCTCGGAATAATGAAAAGAACTCCAGACCAGGAGTCAGAGACACGGGATGTGCTGTGTGACCTTGGGCTGGTCTCCTTCCCTCTTTGGGCCTCAGCTTCTCCATCTCTAAGTTTAGTAGTCTGGGCTGAATCAGTAATTTCCAAACTGGATCATGAGTCAGCATCACCCGGACTGCATGCCTGCCTACTGCCTCGTAAGCGTCACAGGTAGCTCTGCAGATAGTGTCTGGAGCCCCAGGTACTTCTGATGCGTTAATAAACTTTCACCGGATTAAAATAAGCCCTACATCCTGACATTTTAGCATTCCTTTGGCCATGATAATTCTGCTTACCGTCTATGAAGCACTCCCTAGGTGCCAGGCACAAGCTGAGCCCTTTCCTCGGGGTAGGAGCTATTATCCCCATTTTACAGCAGTAGTCTCTGAGGCTGGGAGAAGTTAAGTGACTTGCTCAAGGTCACACGGCTAGGAAGACCCAGGGCTGGGATCCGTATTCTTTATTCTTTAAAAGAATCCCCTGCGTCTCTGGTCTCCGGGTAGTGGTGGGAGTCCGTTCCTAGCCCACTCCCCTTCCCGCCGCAGCCGCAAGCCTAGTCGCCTGCTTCTCTCTTCCCCGAAAATCTAGTTAACTCTTTTAATGAGCCAAATAAACATGCCCGTGAAGTGTGTGATGGATCATACCCCGCTTTGCGTGACCGGAGCCCAGGTCTGGCCGAGCACCAAGAACGACCTCTCCGACATGAGTTACTGCCGCCTCCAGCCCTCTCTCCTGCGCCCGCCCTCGCAGAGGGGAGGCTGAGCGGGGGCGGGCTAGCACCCAGGGTTCAGCTCTCAGTGTGGCCAGGCATGAGTCGCCAGCGGTTGGGGCATTTGAAGTCAGCGTGACCAGAGAAGAACAAGAACAGAGAAGGAAGAGGGTGAAATGAAGGGAAAAGATGGGCGAAGGCCAGACCCTATAAGGGCTGGAGGGCTGTAAGGAGGAGTGGGGAGTTTGTTCCCAACACCATGGGAGGCCCCTGTGCTTAGAAGCCCCTGGAAGCAGGGGCGTGGCCAGGTCTGGTTTGAAAAAGCTGCCTATGAAATGGAGATTAGAGAAGGGGGTTCCCTTAGCAGGCTCTTTCAGGCTTTGGGAGAGTTAATCCCACCCCTCACCTCCCAACTCCCATCCCCCCCTGAGACAGGCTCATCCCTCCCTGCCTCCCAGCTAAAGCTGGGGACCACCTGAATGCCATTCGGGCCAGCCCATCTCTCCTGACTCCATCTCTCTCCAGCTGCAAAGGAAAGGAGGCCGGCGGTCTGAGCCTGCTAAAAATTCCACAGAATGCCAAGCCCTTGACCCTTCAGAGGGGTTTTGAGACCTCCAACTCGTTCAGAGACTCACCACAGCAAACCCGGCCTGATTCTTTGAAAGGCTTCCTTTGTTCCTTCCCGTGGTGCTAGAACACAGAAAAAGTGGCAGAGAGGAGAGGAAAAAATATACATTTGGGCAATTGATGATCAGACTGTGCAAAAAGGATCTTATATATTATTAGCTGGCTCTTGGTGTACTGTAGGCCCGACATTGCTGGGTAAATTAAATGACATTTATAATATAGCTTAACTATAAAAATGCGCTTGGGGCAGAAGTTAGACGTACCGAGCCTTTCCCAGCAAAAGGCATTTTTACAAATGCATGAGCACCTGAACCAATTTGGAGGCCCTGTCATGTTGATTTAGAGCCGAGGGAGTGGGGCTGATCCCTAAAGAGAAGGAACAATTATCTGGGCGAGAGGAAGATTTTAAAATTCTGGCCCTCGTCGATGACCTTCCTTGGGCTCAAAAACATCAGGTATAGAAGAGGGCTGGCCTATGATTGAAAGCTGGGATCTTTCTTCTGCATAACTCCGAAATTCCATATGATTTCCACATGGCCGCTCTTCCAGGGAGCCTTCCCTACCCCTCTAAGCTGGGTTAGGAACATCTCATCGGATCACCGAAATCCAATTTGTTTCAGTTAGCTGTTGCTGCATAACAAACAACCCCCCAAACTCAATGGCTTAAAGTAACAACCACAATAGCAACCATCTCACATGATTGTGAGGTTTGACTGGGCTCAACTTGAAGATTTTTCTGTTCCCTGTTGTGCTGGACAGAGCCAAAGTCATCCGGAGCCTTGGATGGGCTGGAATTTCCAAGGGGCTCACCCACATATCTGGCACTTGGAGCTGCTGAGTCCAGGTACCTCAGTTTTCCTCCATGTGGCTTCTCTATGTGGCTTGGGCTTCTTCCAACTTGGAAGCTGGATTCAAAGGGAAAGTGTTGCAAGCATGGAAGTGACAGCCGAAGATCTCTCAAGGGCCAGAAGTTTCATACCTCATTCTATTGGGGGAAAAAATCACAAGGCCAGCTCAGATCCTAGAGTTGGGGAACCAGACCATCTCACAGTGGGAGGAGCAGCACAGATCTCTTCCCCTCCCTTATACCTAGTCACGATATAGAATCGTTGGAGCTACTGCCACGTGCTGGGAAGGCACTAGGTACTCACCATTCTGTACTAAGCTGTCAGTTTATACCTGTGTCTCTTGGGCCAAAGGGACCCTTTTCTGATTCTTTTCTAGCTCAAAGGAGGGACTATTGGTTCAGGTTCGATAAAGAGGCACAGTCCTGTGTGTTCATTGCAAGTGTGGCCACTCTTAACCCAGGAGATCATTGTGAAATATTGCCAGGACCCAAGGGGCCAATATTAAATATTCTATTATAGTAGCAGCACTAATAATAATGAAGGCTAATACTAGCAGTAGATATTAATAACAGCATTAATCTTACTGTTCTAGTACTAATAAAAGTATGCAGCATTTGGCCATTTACAAAGCATGT
>JAQZBX010042171.1:0-22090 GCA_029593785.1 Cabassous unicinctus | reverse complement strand
CGCGAACCCGGGCCTCCCATATGGTAAACGGGGGCTCTCTCCACTGAGCCACACCCGCTTCCCATATTCATTTTGTTTTAAAAAATTATTTTTCTTCTAAAATACAAAAATCATCTATTAAAACTAATAGCCAAAACATAAATAAATTAAGGGAGCCAGTGTAGCTCAAGTAGTTGAATGCCGGCATATCACATATGAGGTCCCGGGTTCAATCTCCGGCCCCAGGACCTAAATATATATATAACATAAATTAAAACTAATGGCTATCATTTTTATTTAATTTGTAAAAACATAATTGAAAGTTATTTTCATTAAAAGTTTTTATAAAGATAAAGTATTTTTAAGTTCTAGAGTTCAATCACTGTCCAGTTGCCAAGGTAAAATATCTGTATTAAATGTTACACATTTCATCTACGTCTATACATATTCAAGAGTAATATAAATTAACATTGCAAAATTTTCCTCACTGCCTGAGCTAGTTTGTGTGTATCCTCTCACCCCCCCAACCCCCAAACCATGAATTAGTTTTGGAAAAGCAAAACAAAACCAAAAACAACTTGGCATTATGGGAAATGATTCTTCATTATGCATGAATCTATTGCCTTCATATTTTATGCTCAAAGCTACATTTGCACTCAAGCTGGAGGAATGTAGAAATTTTCCTATATTAAGGGGAAAGAATCACTAGTTTTTATTTTTAAAGTTTCTATTTAAAAATTCTTTGAGATGATCTCAGGCAGTATTAAACTTGAAGCTTCTGATGGCTTTTTCTGGCTTTATTGTGGTCTTTCCTGTTACATCTATTAGGGGACGGACATTTCTCTTTCTTTTCACTAATAAAGGACAATAGAATTATTTAGGTGTTAATAGGTATTTACAGTTAGAGATACATGTTTATCCACTTCACTTTCTTTCTTTCTTTCTTTTTTTCTTTCATATTAGATACAGTTGGGATTTGAAGAGAAACAAAGCTGAAGACCTTATAGCCAAACTATTAACATCAGTTTTTCTTTAAAAAAATTTAGAATTTCTCCCATATTCCCCAAAGTGTGTTATTAATTCTCTTGGCATGTTACACAGCAAAATGAAAGTATTTGTGAATGTGGCTACTTCTTTTAACAAGTTCCAATAACTGCTTCCTAAACCCTGTGTTTTTATATCAATTACATACAGTGAGCACTGAAATCAACCAAAGAGAGCTGCAGAGGCCAACTTGAGATATTCATGTTAAATGAGAATTGCTGCCTGCCAAAAGGAA
Organism: Cabassous unicinctus; assembly: GCA_029593785.1. Taxonomy (NCBI): domain Eukaryota; kingdom Metazoa; phylum Chordata; class Mammalia; order Cingulata; family Chlamyphoridae; genus Cabassous; species Cabassous unicinctus. The sequence continues at coordinate 20,832 of JAQZBX010042171.1, read as the reverse complement.
AATGTGGATATAATTTTATAACACCATTTTATAATTAAAGTCATAAGTGAGGTTTCCTGCTATTGTTTAAAAATGTGTCATGATAAATTTAAATCAAAGATATGGGCAAAAAAGGTCTGCAAAGTAACAGATGAAGGCAACTGAGATGGTACAGGAACATGGCGCGGTGCAGAAAAGAAACATGTGCAAACAATTTTAGTGAAATAATTACATTTATTGTATATGGAGTTCTGTTTTAGAAACTATAACCACTTAGAAATGGTTTTCATTCATGTCAGATTGAGGTTAACTTGTTGGTTCTGTCTGTCTATAGAGAGATTTTTACCAGCAGGGAAATTTAATACATGGTTTCAATGATAAGACCACATCTTCTGATCAAACACCCACCAAACAAAGTCCCCTAAAACTGAAGCATGTGACTAAAGCATTTGGGAGTTCACAGTAGTTAGCATTGCCAGGTTTAGCAAATAAAAACAAAGGACACCCATTTAAATTTGAATCTCAGATAAGCAATGGATAAATTTTTAGTGTAAGTATGTCTCAAATATTGCATGGGACAAACTTATACAAAAAATTATTTGTTGTTTATCTGAGATTCAAATTTAAATGGGAATCCTGTATTTTATCTGGCAACCCTAACAGTAGTAAAATACAACTTTTGGCAATGGATTTTGTATTTTTAAACTAAATATTTGAAAGAGAGTAAATCTCAGTGATCAGAGCAGAGAATAAGGTAAACATTTTTGCACTGTCAGCCCATTCAATTTCTAAGGTTCACAGTTATGTGAATGAATGACGATTTCTGCTCAGCGATGAGGATTACTTTTGTTTTGCTAGTGAATACAACCCATTTAAAATAGCTTCTTCCTCAAGGAGATACACTGATTCACATACATGGATAGATTTAATAATTAGGACAATCCTGACTCTAGTAAGTCATGTTCATCTAATGTGAAGGCTGTTCCCAATGTAGCAATTCATTCATCTTATCTCTAATAAAAGCCATGTGTTTTATATTGGAGTTGAAAAGACATTAATCAGAATCTCCCCCTTCATCCAGTCTAAAGGGATACAAAGTCCCCAGTTACATCTCAAATGTCAAGATATGGGGAAATGGATAACAACATTCAAAGCATATCACTTGTAATTCATACCGTTGTTACAATTGCTGTGAAATATGTTGGGTGTGGGGAGCCATGCACCATAATACAATGTCTAGTCAGTGGGAACCATGGTTGGAAGGGGCTGAAGGGCTTGAATCTAGTTTTTCTTTGTAGACAAAACTCCCAGTGAATCAATGAGAAGGCAGGAATTGGTATCCAAATTTACGTATAGCCTGATTGTCCTCTAAAAGTAAGGGAAAGGTGTACCCATCTATGACTTGATTTCCTTGTTATATCAGTGGTTATCAACCTTGGCTCCACAGAAGAACCATGTGGAGCTTTTTACAGTTCCCATGATCAGGCCACACCCACGACCAATTAAATCACAATCTCTGGGTCTGGGACCAGGCATCAGTTGTTATTAAACCAGGTGATGCCCAGATTTAATCACTGGGTCCCCACAGGAAATTCTGACTGTAGACCTGGAAACATCTTCTGACTTGATACTCATGGCATTTGATTTCTTACCAATGCATCATGCTATATTTGGCACCCACTATATGATTACAAATTTTGCTATTTCATTGTCATCACCATTATGATCATCTGAACTCTCATGCTCTTGGAGGAAAAAACCTATGGCAAACAATTAAACTACTTGTAATAAGATGTTAAAATGTAAAATGGATGAAATGCACCAGGAGCTGGGTTAGGATGGTCAGGGAAGGCCTCCTCTGTAGAGGACATTTAGTGAAACTGCAAATCAGTGTTTCTCAAAGTGTGGTCCTAGGACCAGCAGCAATATCACCTGGGAAGTGCCAGAAAAGCAAATTCTCAGGCCTCACCCAAGCACTCCAAGCACTCTTGAATCAGAAACTCTGAAAGCCCTCCAAGTTAGTACTTCTGGGGAAGATGGTGGAACAGGGAGCTCCAGGACTCAGTTCTTCCACCAAACCAACTATTAAACAGGCAGGAACTATCTGAAATGACTATTTTGACAATTCAGAGGCCAAAGAACACTGTACAGCATCCAGGGGAGAGTGGGAGGAAGAGGCTGACAAACTGCAGTAAAGGCAGTAAATTGCTCTCTCTGTATGGCAGATACCAGTGCTCAAGCCCCACTATCATGACAGGCCATCTCATGGTCCAGCCTCTGGCTAGCATGCTGGTGACAGAAAGGAAGGGACATAAAAATCCTCTTCCACAAGAACAGGGATGGGCATGGCTGATCACTGATTGTGGCTTTTGATTAGTGAATTTGGATCACTGGGTCCTGGCTCTGAGGGCAGCTATTGGTTCAGCCTGCCCTGGACAAAGGCAGTGGAAGTCATTTTTTTCAATCCTGGCCTGAACAAAGGAAGTGGCAGCCATTGTTTCAACCCTTCTCAGACAGGGGCAGAGGTGTTGGAGATTTAAAGACAGTACTTCTTTAGGCCTGTGGGGGACAGTTAACTGAAGGGCTGCGTTTGCTGGGAAGGCCAGGAAAGCTCAGGTTTGGGGAACCATCACAGGATTTTTTAGGTGCCCTTTCTGATCCTCTCCCCAGGGCGCTTTGGAGCTGGTCTGTACCCCCTTTATGAGTCTCTGGCCTTGTTTTGGCTGGAAAAGACTGCCTTGGGAAAGTCCTCTCCAAGGTGACCCTACTCCCAGAATTTGCCATCCAGGCAAAAGCAGCTAGAGACAATGAAAGGAGTATAAAAAAATATAATGTCTGGGACAAAGGCCTGCTGGCTTCAAACTGCCATGATGGGAGGTCTCTCTCCTGGGAAACAGTAGGGACAACCAAACTCCTGTAAACAGGGGAATTCCAAAACAACTAATAAGCAAAAACTTAGGACAAGACAGAGGCCCAGAAAGACAGTGAAAACCTTGCACACTGCATTTGCCTTGGGCAGACCTTCCTGATAGGAAGTTGAAGCTCAAGAAAATCTCTGTCTTATCACCAGCTGGTTATAAAACCAAGAAACAGATATCTCAGGGAATAAATCCCAGAGTTAATATTTTAAAATATTGAAATCTACAGCTTGCAACAAAAGAGAACAAGACAAAGAAATAGGAAATGATGGTCCATTCAAAGAAAGATAAAAATACAGAAGACACCAATTGAAGAAGATGAGAATGTGTACATACTGAACAAAACCCTAAAAAAATAATCTTAAAAATGTTCAAGGAGATGAAGGAAAGTACAGAGAAAGAACTAAAGGAGATCAAGGAAATAATAAATAAGCAATATGATAGTCTAAGTAAAGAGATAGAAATTTTAAAAAGGAATCAAACAGAACTACTAGAGTTGAAGACCACAATAACAAATGAAAAAATGGGCAGGAGGATTTCAAGAGCAGATTGGAGCTGGCAGAAGAAAGAATCAGTGAACTTGAAGACAAGACACTTGAAATGAGTCAGTCTGAGAAGCAGAAGGAAAAAAGAAATATTAAAAGCAAAAATAGCCTAAGATAGCTATGGGTCACCATCAAGCACACCAGTATATGCATTATGGGAGCCCCAGAAGGAGAAGAAAGAGAAAGGGGCAGAAGGAATAGTCAAAGAAATAATGATGGAGAACACCCCAGACTTAGCAAAAGACATGAAAATACACATCCTAGAAGCTCAGAGAATAATAAACAGGATAAACATGAAGAAAAATACGCTTTGTCATATATTGATCACACTGTCAAATATAAGGACAAGGAAGGAGTTCTGAAAGCTTCAAGAGAAAAGCAACATGTTACATATGTGGGGGTCCCAATTAGATTGAGGGCTGATTTCTCATCAGAAACCAAGGAGGCAAGAAGGCAGTGGAGGCATACTTAAAATGCTGAACGAAAACAACTGCCAGCCAAGAATTTTATATCTGGTGGGACTTTCAAAAATGAGGGAGAGATTAACACATTCTCAGATAAACAAAAGCTGAGGAAGTTCATCACCAGTAGACCTGCCCTACAAGCAATGCTAAAGGGAGTTCTTCAGTCTGAAAGGAAAGGGCACTAGACAGTGGTTCAAAGCAACATACAGAAATAAAGACCTGTGGTAAAGGTAACCATTTGGATAATTATAAAAAGCCAGTATTATGTATTGTATTGTATTGTATTGTATTGTATTGTATGTAACTCCACCTCTTACTTCCTACAGGTGCTGAAATGCAAATGTATAAAAAGTACTGGTAAGATCTCAACAAACCAATTATTAGTTAAGAGATTGAATCAGTAATCAAAAACCTCCCAACAAAGAAAAGCCTTAGACCAGATGGCTTCACAGGGGAATTCTACCAAACATCCCAAGAAGATTTAACTCCAATTATGCTCAAACTCTTCCAAAAAATTGAAGAGGAGGGAATATCATGATTTATCCCTGGTATGCAAGGTTGGTTAAACATAAGAAAATCAATTTATGTAATATACCACATTAACAGAATGAAGGAAAAAAACACTCATGATCTTCTCAATTGATGCAGAGAATGCACTTGACAAAATACAGCATCCTTTCTTGATAAAAACATTTAGAACAATAGGAATAGAAGGAAACTTCCTCAAAATGAAAAAGGGCATATATGGAAAGCCCACAGTTAATATCCTACTTAATGGTGAAAGACTGAAAGCTTTCCTTCTAAGATCAGGAATAAGACAAGGATGCCCACTGTCACCACTGTTATTCAGTGTTGTACTGGAAGTTCTTGCCAGAGCAATTAGGCAAGAAAAAGAAATAAAAGGTATCTGAAGTCGAAAGGAAGAAGTAAAACTTTCCCTATTTGCAGATGACATGATTCTATATAGAGAAAATTTTGAAAAACCCACAACAAATCTCCTAGAGCTAATACATGAATTCAGCAAAGTGGCAGTGTACAAGATTGACACCCCAAAATCAGTTGTGTTTCTCTACACAAGCAATGAACAATTGGAAGAAGAAATCAAGAAAAAAATTCCATTCACAATAGCCACTAAAAGAATCAAATATATAGGAATAAATCTAACCAAGGATGTAAAGGACTTGCACACAGAAACTACAAAACATTGCTAAAAGATTTCAAAGATCTAAATAAATGGAAGAACATTCCGTGTTCATGGATTAGAAGACTAAATATCATTGAGATGTTAATACTACCCAAAGCAATTTATAGATTCAATGCAATCCCAATAAAAATTCCAACAACCTTCTTTGCAAAAGTGGAAAAGTCAATCATCAAATTTCTATGGAAGGTCAAGGGGCCTTGAAGAGCTAATGCCATCTTGAAAAAAAAGTATGAAGTTGGAAGACTCACACTTTCCGATCTTAAAATTTATTACAAAGGCACTTTGTAATCAAAATAGCATGGTACTGGCACAAGGACAAACATGTAGACCAATGGAATAGAACTGAGAGCTCAGAAATCAACCCTCACATTTATGGCCAACTGATTCTTTTTTTTAAAGAATTATTTTATTTATTTATTTCTCTCCCCCTGCCCCACCCTGTTGTTTGTGCTTGCTGTCCACTCTCTGTGTCTGTCTGTTGTGTGCTCGTTGTCTTTTTAGGAGGTGTGTTCATCTTCTTTTTAGGAAGCACTGGGAACTGAACCTGGGACCTCCCATGTGGGAGGGAGGTACCCAATCGCTTGAGCCACCTCTGCTCCCAGCTTGTGTCTCTCATTGTGTATCCTCATTGTGTCTCTTTGTTGTGTCATCTCGTTGCATTATCTTGTTATGTCAGCTCACTGTGCCAGCTCACTGTCTTGCTTGTCTCCTTTAGGAGGCACTGGGAACTGAACCTGGAACCTCCCAAGTGGTAGGTGGGTGCCCAACTGCTTGAGCCACATTCACTTCCCTATGGCCAACTGATTTTTGAGAAGGTGGCAAAGACCACTTAATTGGGAAAGAATAGTCTCTTCATTAAATGGGGTTGGGAAAACTACTTTCCTTTGCAAAAAAAAAAGAGAACTCCTATCTTACACCATACACAAAAATCAACTCAAAATGGGTTACAGACCTTAATATAAGAGCTAGAACTATAGAACTCCTCAAAGAAAACATTGGGAAGCATCTTCAGGACCTTGTAATGATTTCTTAGACTTTACACCCAAAGCACAAGCAACCAAAGGAAAAATAGATAAAAGGTACCTCATCAAAATGAAAAACTTTTGTTCCTCAAAGGACTTTATCATGAAAGTAAAACTACAACCTACACAATTGGAGAAAATATTTGGAAACCATATATCTAATAAAGGATTAATATCAAGAATATATACAGAAACCTTTCAACTTAACAACAAAAACATACAACCCAATTAAAAAGTGGGCAAAAGACTTGAACAGACATCTCCCCAAAGAAGTTTACAAATAACCAGAAAGCACACGAAAAGAGGCTCAACATCATTAGCCATCAAGAAAATGCAAATCAAAACCACAATGAGATACCATCTCATACTCATTAGAATGGATGCTATTTAAAAAATGAAAAGTAGCAAGTGTTGGAGAGTATGAGGGAAAATTGGAACACTCATTCATTGCTGGTGGCAATGTAAAATGGTGTGGTTGCTGTGGAAATAGTTTGGTGGTTCCTTAGAAAGCTATGTATGGCACTACCGTTTAACCCAGAAATCCCACTATAGGTATAAATCCAGAAAACTTAAAAGCAGGGACTCAAACAGATATTTTCACACCAATGGTCATAGCTACATTATTCATAGTTGTCAAAAGGTGGAAGCAACCCAAGTGTCTATCAACTGATGAATGGATAAATAAAATGTGATATATACATGTAATGGAATATTATTCAACCATAAAAAGGAAAGAAGTCCTGATATACACAACAACATGGATGAAGCTGGAAGACATCATGTTGAGTGAAAAAGCCAGACACAAAAGGACAAATATAGTATGATGTCAGTGACTTGAAACAATTAGAATAAGCAAACTCATAGAGTCAGAATCTAGAATAGAGGTTACCAGGGGATGGGGTGGGGTTAGGGAATGGGAAACTAAGGCTTAAAATGTACAGGGTTCCTGTTTAGGATGATGGAAAGATTTTGGCAATGGATGGTGGTTATGGCAGCACAACATTGTGAACACAATTAACAGCACTGAAGTACAGTTCTGAATGTGATTAAAAGGGGAAATGTTAGATTGTATGTACTGTAACAGAATAAAAAATTTAAAGATCCATGGAACTACACTACACAAACAGTGAACCCTAAGTTAAACTGTGGACTTTAATTAACAGTACAATTACAAAAATGTGCTGTCATTAATTGTAACAAATATCCCATACCAATGTAAGTTGTTGGTGGTGGGGTGGCATATGGGAATCCTGTTTTTTTATGCATGATTGTTCTCTGAACCCACAACTTCTCTAATAAAGAAAAAAATCTTTAAAAAATCCCTCCAGGTTATTCTGATACATGCTCAAGTTTCAGGCTATAAAATATTTCTTCAAATATTGACAGTTTGCCACAATGATACAATGAAATGAATGTTATGCATTATTCATTTAAAATAATACATGCTTTCAATTTTGACCTAAATCTTGTAACTGAAAGGTAATACAGGGAAATGTTTTGTAATCATTAGTAGGGTGACTTTTTGTTGCTGACTTTGAATTTTCTTGTATTGCATTTTGATAATGTGGCATAGATGATATTAAGTTTTTGGACTTAACTGAATATTTCCTTGAGGACACGAGACTAATTTTGTAATGTTTTATGGACCTTCTTTGTTGAGTATGTGTATTTGCATCTACTAAGTTAGGCTTGCTAATTCAGCTAATTATTTATTGTGTGATATAGAGTTGTGAAAGACTTCCACCATAACTATGATTTTTTGATCTTTAACTTTTCAAAATTTTTGTTTGCTACCTCAAAACTATGTTCTTACATAAGATCAACGAGTAGTATATGTTCTTGATCATTTACAAGCATAGCACTTTATTAGCATTTATCATTCCTGAGTAATTTTTTTCAGGAGTTACCGGGGCATGAACCCGGGACCTTGTACATGTGAAGCAGGCACTCAACCGCTGAGCTACTCCACTCTGCTTAAAGTTGTTTTTGACATTAGTTTAATTTTGTCTGATATTAATTTGCTTGGTGTATCTTTGTTTATCACTTTATTTTCATATTTCCCTTTCACATATGTATTTCTCTTAAAACAGCTTATAGTAGGTATTCATTTGATTTATTAGTTTTTAAACTGATTTGAAAGTTTCTGGTTTTAAGACCAGAAATGAACTACTCATAGTCATTGTAATTTTTGAAATGTTAAAACTGCCATCTCATTTATATTTCCTATTCTTTATTGTTTCATACTTTTCCTGACTATTATCAAGACTGTACATTTTTTTTTCTTATTTTCTCTCCTTTTTAAACCAGGAGTTATTTTTTGGGAAATGATACGGCTGCAATAATTTTCAAACATGCCTGCAAGTTCTTTGACCTGCCCCTATGAGAGATGGGGTCTAAATCCCTTCCTCTTGGATTTGGGCCAGGCTTAATAACTCACTTCTGATGAGTAGAGTGGTGGCAGTGACATGACTGACTTCACAGAAGAAGCTACAGCTCCCCCGTCTCTCTGAGGGTACCAACCCCTGGAGCCCGGAGGCCGTGCTGTGAGAAAGGAAGGTGTTCTGGGCAAGGGCTCCAGCCGAAGTCCCAGCAGAGTTAGCATCAATTGCCGCAGGTGAGTGAGGCGCCTTCATGCCTAACTGCCCAGATATCCCCAAAACCTTGAGAGGTGAAGAATAAATGACTGCTGCTGTTTTAATTCACAGCAATAGACATTTAAGCCACAATAGATAACTGAAGCAATTTTATTAATTTTATTTTTCTATTTGCTGCTTAAAATATTTTTAAAGCATGTATATAAATATTTTTAACAACGTCAAGAATTAATAATTATTCCTAAGCAAGATCTTTAGCAAACTTATTTTTAACCACCTCTCCCTTTTGGTTTTATGGGAATCATCTGTGAATAAATTTGAGATTGTTATTATATCTTACATTATGCCCTTACTATTTAGGAACTCTTTTACTAATAATCACTTTAAGTTTCCTATACATATTACCAACAGTTATTTAGATTCAATTGTCAGCTTTATTGTCATCTTACTCACAGCTAGTCCAGGTGTTTCATGTCTTTCTCTTTCTTGGATTTATTTTTCCATTTCCCTGTGTATATCCTTGAATCATTTTTCAGAGAGGATGTATAACTTTGAACATTTTGATCCCTTGCCTATCTAAAAAATTAATTTTGGCTTCGCACATAAATAATAGCTTGTATGGGAATAGAATTCTCAATTCTACACCCTTTTCCTCTAGAAGTCTGAAAACAATGCTCCGTTGTCTACCGGGCCTACTTGTTGTTGATGCCGATCTGTTCTTTTGTTTATAAGGTGCTCTTCTACTTTTAGGATTTTCTTTTTACCCTTATATGTGGGAAATCTACCAACCTCTACCTCTAAATGTGACTAAAAAATCATTTCTGCTTATTCTTTGATGGACTATTTTCAGCCTGAATGTGCAAGTTTTTTAGCTCAGGATTTTTTTCTTTTATTGTTTCTTTGATTATTCCTTTTGTCCTCCATTCTCTTTCTTTTCTCTTTCTTGAATTCCTGTCAGATGAATGTTGGTCTCCTGCAACTTTCTTCCATATGTTTAAACTTATGTTTTGACATTTTCAATCTCTCTTTTTTTCTATATTCTGAGAGATTTATTATCTGGAACACAACTTTGATTGATTGTCAGCCATCTCCATTCTATTATTCAGTCTTTCTGTTCAATATCTTATTTTGGAGCTCCCACTTTTAGTGTTAAAGAATGTTTTTGTTCTCTGAATATTTCATTTTCTTGTAGCCTGTTCTTATTTTATGGGTGTGCTATTGTCTCATAATCAGAAATTTAAAAATTCTCCTGTATTTCTTGTATTCTTGATTTCTTCTAATATTTATACTTCAGTATCTTCAGATATCTAGTGATAGTGATTGCCTATTCGTAAAAGGAGAACTAGGTTGGCTACTGTCTTAGTTTGCCAAAGGCTGCCAATGCAAAGTACCAGAAATGGGTTGGCTTTTATGTGGAAATTTTATTTGGGGTAGAAGCTTATAGTTCTGAGGCCATGAAATGTCCAAATCAAGGCACTATGAGGGATGCTTTCTCACCAAAGTCAGCTGCTGGTGATCCTGGGGTCTGGCCATGTGGCAAAGATGGCCACAGATCTCGGCTGACATCTCTGCCTTCCCCACCAGAATCTACCATCTCCTGGAACTCAGCTGTGACAACCAGGCCTAGGGCTTGTCTCTTTCCAGCCTTCTCTCTCATTCTCTCGGGACTTCTCTGCCTTTCTGCAACTGTGGGCTGACCTGGATTCCTCTCTCTCACAGGGCAGGATCAAATATGGCAGAGCTCCCTTTTCCTGTGTGTCTCTCTCTGTCTCTGTTTACATCAGACCCAGCAGGAAGGTGGAGGCTCAGCCTGGGTCCTGCCTCACTTCATAAACCAGTCAAAAGGTTTTACACCCGCAGGAATGGGTTAATTAAAAAATATAATCTTTCTCTTTGGTATTCATAAAAGAACTTCAAACTGTCACAGTTACTAAAAGTTTCATGTATAGGTAATGTATTAGTCAGCCAAAGGGGTGCTGATACAAAATACCAATAATAGGTTGGTCTTTATAAAGGGTATTTATTTGGGGTAGAAGCTTACAGTTACCAGGCCATAAAGCATAAGTTACTTCCCTCACCAAAGTCTATTGCCACTTGTTTTCTACATCAATCTAACTCCAATTTAGAAATTACCCATAAATCCATTCTCACTGTAAAATTTCAGACCATAGAAACATTTTGAAAGAGTTTCTTTGATTGTCCGACCTAGACTAGACTCCCAAGCCCTTTCTTTCTCATCACCCTTTTCAATTTTTCTCAAGTGTGTTTTTCAGCGCCTGATCTCTCCTGCTCATACATGTATGTTGTGTGTATTTTTAAAATGTTTCAGGTATCTGTTTCTCTGTTTGCTCTGTTACAAACTTGTTTTAAACAACATTCATTTTATTATGTCTCATGATTCCATGGCTTGACTGGGCCTTAGTTCTTCTACGGGCTTTACTTGCACTCTTTGGACAAATAAGTCCACCACAATGTTTTCCATTCTACATGCTCTTCTCAAATCTTGCCATGCCCTGCCCTGATCAAATTTTGGAATCTGTGTTCCCTCCTGTTAAGCTGGATAGCCATTGTGACTGCCTAGACTAATAGAGGATGGAAGAACTGTGGCTGTGTGGTGTCAGACTAGCTCCTAACAGGTAACACGGCTTCCCCCAGTTCTCTCTTGGAGGACTCACACCTGGAGCCCAGCCTCCATGCTGTGTGGATGCTCGGGCCATTTGGGGTCTCAGCAGTGGCTGAGCTTCCAGCTATAGCCAGCCCCAGTCTGCCCGCCCGAGTGAGTCAGCTTGGGAGTGAAGCCTCCAGCTCCCAGACAAGCTACCCCAGCTGCTGTCACTTGGAGCAGGAAACAGCCTTCCCTGCTAAGCTCTGCCCACATTGAAGATGCATGAGCAAAACGAATGATTGCTGCTGTTCTGAGCTGCGACGCTTGGGGGGTAGCTTGCTGTGTAGGAGTAGGATAATTGGAATAGGCTCTTGTACAGTTGTGGTCATATGGTGGTGTGGGATTGGACACCCGGTGCCTCAGTTCACCTCCACGTGGCCTCCCTTTCCAGTGCGGGAGCCTGAGCTCCTCACCTGGCAGCCCAGGGTGCTAAGAGGGAGGAAGTGGAAACTTCCACGAGATTTTAATGCCTAGCCCTGCAGTCCCAGAATGTCACTTTCTCCAGAGCAGTCCCCGGCCTAGATTCAGGGGGAGGAGACATAAACCCCCCTCGATAGGAGGTACAGCATGTGCGACAGCAGGGAAGGCATCCATGGCGCCATCTTGGCCAACTGTCCCCCCAACCTCGTCTCTCTTATTCGTCATCGTATCCCACCCCCAGCTCCCATTGCTGGGTCCAGCACAGCTATCTGTGAAAATATTTACTGCATGAATGAATGAATATTAAAGTGAAAGTGTGAGACTTTAATATGATACTGTTTTTCTTTGACCAGAATACCTTCTCTTTCCCTAAATTAACTAACTCCCACTCATCCTCAAAACCCACTCTAAAAGCCATTTCCTTCACGGCCCCAGGCTGTGTTAGTGACGCTCTCCTCTTGTCTCCTGTCTCCTTGTTACGTTGGGCACTTCCTGGTTTCCCTTAGACTGGAGGCTCTTAGAGGAAACCAGTCCTACCTTAGTCATCTTTGAGTCACTTCCGGTGTCTGGCAGGCAGTGGACACTCAGTAAACGCTCAGAAATACAGCCATGGCTTAAAACAGCACTCAGAATAGAATTCATGACCTTTACCTCTGGACTTCACAGCTCCACAGGGAAGTAAAAGCTTCAACCACGTTCTCAGGGGAGCTTAGGGGGAGAAAAGAGAGCGATCCTTTAGTCCAGAAAAGGGAAGTCATTTCCAAAGAAAAATACTGACATTATTGAAGTGTTAAAAATAACTGGGTGAGCTTGCAATCCCAGGAGAACCCACTCCTCTGGGATTCTTCTATGAAATAGATATAATGGTAATCCTTATAATGCAAGGTTGGTGTGAAGAGTGAATTAAATAAAACATGGTACACAAAGTGCTTGGACCAATGCCTGCGGCGTAGTAAGTGCTCAATAAACAGTAGCTATACTAATAAAACCTCCAACAAGCTCTGTCATTTACTGACTGACCACTTTGCACCAGGAACTGTGTTTAGGGTTAATATGGATGAGGTAATGGGTGCTTCTTTACTAAAGTAGCTCAACGTGAAGCAAGAAAGGAGCGATGCTCCTTCCTGAAATATCAGCAAGGTGGTGTCCCTCACACTAGCCCCTTGCTGTCACTTTTTAGGGTGCTTCCTGTGGCTGGAGGGAAGAGCAGGTGAGACGTGCTGATGCTGCGATCTGGTGACCAGGTGGAAGAGCCTGCGCCTCAGATCTCCGGCACTGCCCTGCCAAATCGCCACCAACCAGGGGGCTTCGAGCAGCAGAGATTTACTCTCTGGCAGCTCTGGGGGCGCTAGTCAGGGAGAGTCCCTCCTGCCTCCTGGCTGGCATTGCCAGCAACCCTGGCTACCGCGTCGCTCTGCCTCCGCCCTCGTGTGACCGTCCTCCTCTTCTAAGGGTGGACTAAGCCCACCCTGCGACCACCGTGCTAATCCACACGACCTCATCGCAGCTGGGGTACATCTGCAGAAAGGCCCTATTTTCAAAGAGGGCCACGCTCACAGGTCCTGGGGGTGAGGGCACCAACATGTCTTTTGGGGAGCCCAGTTCCGTCCCCAACAGCCTGGTACATGCTCCGCAGTCACTTAAAAGAGCAGGGAAATCCACATCGGAAAAGAAATCTGCAGGCCCGAGATTTCCAGCTCTTGGGGATTTGAAGCTTGTTTAAAATTCCTTTCCATCATCTACAGAGCTAAAAATAAGACTGTCAAGTCAGAGCTAGCCTTCCTGTGAGAGCTGCTCTGAACTCTGAATAGAGAAATGGTGCAACTGGCCTCCCTTCTGGGGGCTCCTGAGAAGGTCCAGGCAGACGTTCCACAGAGGCGGACCCTCAGCGGGCTCCTGGAGCCTCACGAGCCACTAAAATTGCTGTTTGATACTCGAGGCAGCCCGCTCAAGGGCAGCCTGCCCAGATGGACCTCTCTGCTAGCGGCCAGCTAATTAATCTCCCTCCAAAGAACAAACAGGGCTCACTGTTCTCACTAATTTTTTTTCTCTCTTCTTTCTCTTCTAAGCCCCCTCCCTTTTTTTTAATTTTTTTTTTTAAATAAATTCTTCTTTTACCTTTGTTTGCTGACAACAGTCTAAGGGCAGTCTCCTTCACATGCATGTACATTATTTGGCATGCAGATAATTAAATACACTTCTCTGAGTCATTTTTTTTCCTTTTTTTTTTAAGGAGGTACTTGGGATTGAACCTAGGACCTTGTACGTGGGAAGCAAGCACTCAACCACTGGGCCATTTTTGACACTGGACATCATGGGGATTTACTATCACCTCATATGCAGTCCCTTACAATCCTAGTAAATGTTCTATTTTTACCTTTTCAATATAAATGCTCCTTTTGAGCCTGGGTTTATAATATTAGAAATGAAGGCAAGTGCCTTGTTGAAATAGGAAACTCATTACACAAGTGCCCTGGAGATCGATTGCTCTGAATACCATAGATATTAAAAATACCTAGAGATGTGTTGGATGAAGACAAAATTAAATATTTTAACCAGAATTATCCAGCTACCACCAATGTGTAAGTAAAGGAATTTTCATTATTTACGAAATTTCTTGGCCCTGGTTCTCAGTCAAGGGCATTTTGTCCCCCAGGAGGACCTTGGCAATGTCTGGACACAGTTTTGGTTGTCACGGCTGGGTGGGCGGGTGGGGGTGGCGTGCTACTGGCATCTGGTGCATGGGAGCCGGGGGTCCTGCTAAGCATCGTGCAGCGCCCAGGACAGCCCCTCACGACAAAGGGTTCTAAGGCCTAAACGTCTATAGGCCGAGGCTCGGCACTCTGCTCCGGGACTGCTTAATTGCGTCAGATGGGTCTCTCATCTTCCTACCCCTGCAGTCGATGGATCAAAGTCTCCTAGGCTTCTGTACCCTGGCGTCAGACGTAAGGCCTGGCGTATAGTGGATGCTCAAGTAGTTCCTCCAAGAAGAGACTTTTGACTCTCTGTGAAGAGCTGCTGAGCAAACGCAGGGTTTACCTTTTCCAGAGAATCTCAACGTGTATGCTTCTTAAATAGTATGCACGTGCTTTCCAAGTTCTCTTGCCTTAGCTTTGACAGCTTTGTGCCTTCACTGGAGCTCAGACTTCTCATTGCCAAGAGAGACTTTCTGCAGAGATGTGGACAGACAGAAATGAAGCTGCAGGAGGTAGTTCATCTGTTTCTCTGCTTGGATACTGCGATTCTCTCCCCCTGGAAAACAGTGAATTTATAAGGCATTCCATGTTTAACAGGGACATTTATACATAAAACACGTTTGTTTTAAAAAACTCATGGCTTAACTAGTCTCCACAATGTCCCTGTAGGAGATCTTTTATTAATCTATGTATCTATCAAGCATTTATTGAGTGCCTTTTGTATACCAGGAACCCTGGTTATTTCCTCAAATTTTGATGAGACTAAGAGACTTTAGATTGTTAGCTGGTGAGTTGTTCTCACTATGTTGGCTAATTCATGCCCAGGGAATTCCATCTCTTTAGTGGCCTTGGCTAGATTTTATAAAGTGTAGCTTCTTATTTATTTATAATGGACTTTGAGATCCTTGGATGAAGGATTACATATGTGTGAATGATTAGAGGGCAGTTTTAAATAACAACGGGAATAATACTGCTTTGTACTTCTAAACTGTAGCCCTTTTCTTCTAAAGATTTAAAGCCCATTATGGACATAATTTGATTGTTGGTCTATTGCAACAGTGTTTTTCCTTCTCTCCCCGTCCAGTCAGATTTTGTTCTTTATTAAAGATGGCAGGGATACTTTCTCAAGTTATGACCTCTTTGATAAACAGCTCAGGATGTTATAAAAGCAAAGCAGGAGATGTCTCAAATAATTAGCGACAGAAGGCTTGCTGATGGTCGGGTGTGAGTGTTGCCAAAATGCGCAGATATCTGTGGGTTGCTCAGTCTGTTTTTGTGCAGATGTGTGTGAGGCTGAGTTTCAGCCATGTGTCGGTAACAACATCAGGAAACATTTCGTCATGCTACTTCCTTGGGCGATCTTTTATGACCAGAAGAAAAAAAAGTCATATTTCTGTCTTGTGAAATTGAGCTCGAATTCTGGCTCGTTTAACAGTAATCAGTAGCTGCCTGCATCTCAGCTGCCTGTGATGGTTTGTGTTATATTCCAATGGCAACTACTGAGCTGAATATGGAAATTAAATACTTTAGTTCAGGCTGATTCAGTCTGTGGGTAGGAAACGTCTGATGTTTCCCGAGATAAGTTTAAAAGTGTGTGGAGGTTTCTCTCAGGCTACAAATCGTTCACATTCGTATGTATTTCTTTCCTGCTGGTCCCTTGAGGCCTCTTTACTAAGGATCTTCTTTAACATGGGAAGAGATTGGGATTGATAGGAATGGAAAAACAACAACAACAAAAAACCAAAAACAAACCCAAACAAATAAAACCAACAACAAAAAACGTCCTCAGAAGATTACCAGAGTGCGGTCAATCTAGAGACCGAATCCGACAGTTCCAAGCCTCAAAAGATGAATATCAGACAGTATTTGCTTCCCTCCCTCAAGGCGTGAGACATCCACATTTACTCGGGAGTCAATTTGTAATTTAGATGCTTCTTAAGTTACTGACATTCTTAGATCCGGCACCAAACATTTATCCCCCCTCCTAATCGTAAGTGGTTACGGATGGTGCTATGGCTGTGGTCTGGTGCTGTGGTCGTTGTGGAGCTCTGAGTCCACGTGACCACACGCTAATACATACAAGGACCAGGTGGAGCTCGCCTAGTAGGACCGAGAGCTTCCCTAGCGTGGCTGAATTAGGTAGATACTGTAGTTCACTTGAAACGGGGTGAAGCTGTCACCGTACCTCAGAAGCTGGTTATTACCGCCTTGCTAGACGACCTGAGTCTGTGGCCTCTTGGCACGCTGGGAGGGTGCCTGGCCGACCCCACCTTGAGAGAGAGCTAAATTTCGTGGGCACTTTCCTTCACATCAATGGCCTCACTGCTCGTGTCCCTCCTCCTGGCTTTCTTTTGCCTTCGGGTACCAGGTGGGGCAGAGGTGCTGGGGAGCCAGCTCCCTCAGGATGCCCCTGAGCCTCGAGGGCAGAGGTGCTGGGGAGCCAGCCCCCTCAGGATGCCCCTGAGCCTCGAGGGCAGAGGTGCTGGGGAGCCAGCTCCCTCAGGATGCCCCTGAGCCTCGAGGGCAGAGGTGCTGGGGAGCCAGCCCCTTCAGGATGCCCCTCAGCCTCGAGGGCAGAGGTGCTGGGGAGCCAGCCCCTTCAGGGTGTCCCTCAGCCTTGAGGGGTGAGTTCCTGGGTAAATGCAACCTGCTCACCCCGCGGCCAGCTCAGAGGCGGTGAGATTGGCCCAAGGGCCCGTGGCCCTGGCGGCTTTTAACACACCCACCCTTGCCTTTCCTCATCCCTCTCTCACTGTTGCCACCCCCTCCTTTCTAGGGTCATCTTCCAAATAAACTACCTGCACCCAAATTCTTGTCTAAGGTCCTGTTGGTGGGGGAACCCAAACTAGGGCAGTTCCTGATATACAATCCCATGAGGAAGGGCTCCTCTTCTCCTCACCCTCCAGGCAGTGAGTTACCAAGTGCCTTGGGCCTACTTCCTAAATGGTCCTGGAACCGTCTCCTTCTCCGCTTCTAGAGCTCAGCTGGAGCCCTTAGCAGCTCACGCAGGCAATGGCATTGGTGATCTCACCGGGTCTGCCCAGGTCAGTCTGCTCCCCTACAGCCCGTCTCCACACTGCTGCCGGAGAACCCTTCCCAAGAGGCAAGCCCGACTTCCAAGCCCCCGTGGCCAGCCCACCCTCCTCCAGCCTGGGCCCACCCAGCCCACACCCTCCTTGAGCAGCTGCAGCCGCCCATCTCCCTGGCTTCAGGGTGGGGTTTACACTCCACTTTTGTACAGCTGAACTTCAGCACCATTTTAAACCCAGCGTAGCCTTTGCCCTCTCTCTGGAACCTTCCTCACTGACCGCTCCATGGTGGCTTTCTCAGCCTCATCGTGTGCTCTGCACGGATCTCCATCGGTCTTTACCTCTCACCTGCGAGTGCCTTGAGGGCAACTGTGGTGGTTGAATTATGGACCCCAGATTAGACATGCTCTAATCTTAGTCTGCATTCCTGTGCGGTGAGCCCATTGTAAGTAGGACCTCTTGAAGATGATTCAGTTAAGGTGCGGCTGATCTGATTACTGGAGTCCTTTATAAGCAGAAGAAATTCAGAGATAGAGAACCCCCAGGAGCCAGCAGGAGCCCAGAAGAGAGAGGAGAGTGCTTTACCATGTGCAGGGAAAGCCCAGGGACCATGAAGTTGCCTTCCAGCCAAAGAGCTACCAAGACCAGGAGGAAGCCAGCCGTCCAGCTTCTGGACTGTGCGACCATAAATTCCTGTTTTTTAAGCCAACCCATTGTGGCATTTGTCATAGCAGCCTGGAGAACTAAGACAGTAGTAAAGAATGACAATTCTCTAGTACCAAATGCTTAATCAGTGCTTCATCCTTATAAGGACAACCTGGCCATTCAATTTGTGCCTCAGAAAATACCGCGGGTCTGAGGGCTGGGAGGAGGTGCTCTAACCGTGTAGATGTGAGACGTGCTTACTGAAGAGAGGCGGACTGGGATTCCGCCGCGTGACCCGGAGGATGGTGGGAGAATGCTGCTTGGTGTCATCGCTAACTATTTTATAGGTAAAGAGGGTTACTCTAGTGCTGACTTGTTGGACCTCGTTTTTCGGCCATGTTTATTTTCTTTTGAGTGGGTGCACCCCTTACCGACTGCTTCTCAAGCTCTCACGGACACCAGTGGGGAATGAAACGCACGCTCTCCCCATGACACCAGGCAGTTACAGAGAACAAAACAAAACAAACTAGAGGAGAAAAAATTTACCCTATCAAAGACACCACTGCTCCTGATTGTTTTGCTCCATTTTTAGGGTATTGACAAATCAGAGAGGAAGAGGAAGCATTTGTTATTGATACTTCCATTTTAACAAAAATAATTACAATCGTTAACCTTCTGAGGAATGATTTCCAAGGGGCTCGGTCCTGTGTCAAGCACTTTGTTGCCATAGTTTTGTTTGATTGTCACAATTCTCTAAGGCAGATGCAACAATTAGCTCCATTTTACAGGTGAGAAAACAGGAACGGGGAAATCGAGTAACTTGCCCAAGGCCACACAGGAAGGGGGACAGCGGGGCTGTCAGCTCCTCCACATGGTCTGAGGACTTCCCATGCCTCACTTCTTGCATAAGTGAATGTAGAGACTGTAGACCAGGGCGCCTGGCGGCGCTGGGCAGCTGCTCACCGCGGATGTACCCAGCTGGAGGGTTGCCAACGACAATGGAGTCAGGTGTCCATGTTTTTATTGGCCTCTCTCCTTTCTACCCACCCTCTCTCCTGGCCCTTCCCTCCCACCTTGGCTTTCCCGGCAGCTTGTCTTCATACTCCTCTCTCCCCCCAGCTTGCTGGCTTTCTCACTTAGACCCCTCCCTCACACTTCTTCTCCCACAGAATAATGATACCAATACCAACAACAGCTTTTGGCTTGTCTGTCACGGGGAAAGAATGCCTCTGTTTATTCAGGAGAGCCTAAAGGAGCGATGCTGTCCTCTAAGGCCGCGCTCTCAGGTGCGGGGTCCCCTAGCCCCGACCACGTGGTTACTGAACTTTTGAGGTACAGCTAGTCTGAATGCAGATGTGTGGTGGGTGCAAACCACACACTAGATTTTTGAAGCCTTAGCATGGAGCCACAAAAAGAGGAAGGTAAGATAAAACAGCCCATTAATAATTTTTAAAATATTGATTACATGTTGAAATGATGGCTTAGATAAAATATATTATGAAAATTAATTTCACCTTTTAAAATTAAGAACAGCGTTCCCGTATCCACACCCCACCATGGTTTTCCATATTATTAACATTTTGCATTAGTGTGGTACCTTTGTTACAGGTGATGAAACATTGCTATTGTAATTACACTATTAGCCATAGCCCATGGTTTACATTAGGGCTCACTCATTGTGTAGAACAATACTATTCTGGTAATATATATATTTATATATAACCTAAAATTAATCATTTTAGCCACCTTCAAGTGTACAGTTTAGTTTACCTGTTTCTTTTTACTACTTCTAATGTGGCTACTAAAAAATGTACAATTTCCTCTGTGGCTCACACTGGACCTCTCTCGGACAGAGCTGCTCTAAGCCCTAGGCTGGACACTTAGGCAAAGAAAGGAGCGAGGCGCAGTTCCTGAGCCGATGGGCTCCCAGGCCCCTGGGGGAGGCCCTTTTTGTCACTGGGGGTCCTGAGGGCACAGCCCTGTGGTGCTCCTTGAAGAGGACATCTCCATTTGTTGAACAGCTTCAGTGGTGCCGGCGACGGCATTTCCGGTGATCACAAAGCCAGAGGACTAGATCACACAGGAGATCTACCGAGCCCAAGTGCACGGTCATGGCCATGGACTTGCTCTGGAGAAAGTGGGATATGGTGGCCCCTGTTTGGAATTCAAAAAGCAGCCTCTACTGAGGGGGCAAGTCTGTATTCCAATGACAGACTCTCAGAACACCCTGTACTTCTCTACACTGCATTTATCGCAATATAATTATTTGTAATTATAATTGCAATTATTCCAATACTTATTTAATATCATCTCCACAATACTGTAAAAGCCATGAAGGCAGGGACACTTCTGTATCTGCACTGCTTGGTATATAGCAAGTGCTCAGTAAATATTGATGAAGGAATGAATGAATGAGTATGTTTAGGAAGGTGCTTGTAGAGGCGACCTCATATATCAACTGTTTTATTCATCTGAAGTATCTTCTCTGCTCTCCACACCAAACCTCGTCCAACCTTTAGTGCCCAGCTCACTACCTGCCCCCACCAGGAATCCTCCCCCTAACTCACCGTGCGTAGGGCCATTCAACACCTAACCAATTTGTGAAATCTGTCAATGGTTTCATGTATTTATCTATAATCTTTTTTTTTTTT
>JAQZBX010042170.1:0-16043 GCA_029593785.1 Cabassous unicinctus | reverse complement strand
TCCTTTTGGCTGGAGAGGCTTATGAATGCCTTTGTGATAGAAAAGGGGGACTGATTCATTCAGGGTAGTTTGGATGGGCCTCAGCCAAGTCTCCTGGCAAGGCCATTCATGGTTTCTTGTCCTGGTGGTGTGAACTGACTTGATGCACATGTCTCAGGCTCTTTTGGGTAAAAAATGATAGCTGACAACTCTTGGCGCCTTTTAGCCAAAGACCTTCAGGAACATACCTGTAGTCAAACAAGGCTGGATTTCCTGGTGCCAAAGGCAGATGGTCTCAAGATTCCTGCCCCCTATTGTATGTACCTCATTAACCCCTCCCTTTGAGTGTAAGTGGGACCCATGAATATGTTGGGATATTACTCCCATGATTAGGTTACCAATAAGTTGACTTTGAGCTGATCAAAAGGGAGATTATCGTGGGTGGGCCGGACCTAATCAGGGGAACCCTAAAAGATGGTGAGGCATCAGAGAACTCATCCTGCTCAGTCTGAAGAAAGCAAACAGCAATGGAGGGGACCCATGTGGGTAGAACCTAACGGTGGCCTCTAGGAGCTGGAAGTGGCCCTGGCTAACAGCCAACAAGAAAATGTGTCTTCAGTCCTACTACTGCAAAGAACTGAATTCTGCCAACAATCTGAATGGCCTTGAAAGAGGATACCCCTGAGTCTAGTCCTTGGAATTGTCCCCACCAACACTTTGACTTAGGCCTTGTGAGACCCTGAGCGGAGGACTCAGCTAACCGCAGACTCGTGACCCATGGAAATTGAGAAATAATACATTTGTACTCTTTCTAAACCTCAACATTTGTGATGATTTGTTATGCAGTAACATATAAGAGAAAATGAACACAACTGGTTCATTGCCACAAGGGGGACGAAACAAAGTGGGGAATCTTGGGGTGTCTCAGTAAAGGACTTACAGAAGGGGCTGGTTGTAGAATTCAGACTTGGATAAGGTGATTTGAAGAAACTTTAAAGACACCCATTGTTGTGACTTGACCTTAGCTGATTTGGCTGTTCACAGTGATCAGGTTTTATTGTTGAAAGTTCAGTTTCCAAAGATAAGAAGTGAGTGAGGACAGTGGGGTCTCTCCCAATAGCCTTACGTCTGGGTGATGTGTTACAATGACATCAAGTCTTAGACCAAATTCAGCCACATCTAACAACAACAAAAACCTAACACAATAGCAATGAAAAAAACACAAAACACAGAAAACAGACACAATGACGTTGACCTGTTTTGTAAGCCCATTGAAGTGTACACTTTCTGTCCTTGGGGTCCTAATTTGGAAGGGGTGCCTTGGGGCAAAAATGCCTCAGTGTTCTCATTTTCAGCTTCACTTCTCCAGCATCCTTGGCATTTTGGGTGCTGGACTGTCCCCGGCATTGCAGGAAATTAGCAACCCTGTACTGAGGCACTGAATCCTGGTAGCCAGTCTGTACCCACCCCTCCTCCCCCCACCCCTGTCATTGTGATAACCAAAAACTTGCCCCACTCATTTCCACACTGCAGGGGATGGGATCAAATGGAATTCTAGAACTAAAGCATTACTGCAAAGTAGTTATGCTGCTGAGTTTTTAATACCAGATTTTTCAAAATATTCTGTTAATGCAGATTCAGAATGTCTCTTGACAAGCTCTCATTTCACCAATGAAACATTATTTCTAATATCCCTTATTCTAATCAACAAACTAAAAATGCAGTGATATTTAAAGCAGGCACTTGTCGTGATGCTTGTGGGCTCTGGAGTTGGAGTGGGGACTCCTGATCAGGGCCTTTCAAATGCAAACCAGCCACCTCTGGAAGGTGGATTCCTGATTGGGTGCTTCACATATTAATGAACTGCTTCTGGGGTATAGTTTGCATTTAGTTGACACCACATATATCTCACTGATGTATGTTAATGTAAGTTACAGAGTGTATTAGTCCTCCAAAAGGGGTGCTGATGCAAAGTACCAGAAATCTGTTGGCTTTTATAAAGGGTATATATTTGGGGTAAAAGCTTACAGTCACAAGGCCGTAAAGAGTCCAACTCAAGGTATCATAAGAAGTATTTCCTCACCAACTGTTTGTTGGCACATGTTGAAGCAAGATGGCGGGCGATATCTGCGAGGGTTCGGCCTTCCTCTTCCTTTTAAGGTGCCGTGGTCAGCTTCTTCGGATCTCAGCTGTAGACTGGAGCGTGCTGTTTCTTTCTGGGCTCAGCTGCTCTGGTCTCTTCACAAGGTCAGCTGTAGACTCTTAGGCGAATGGCTCATCTCTCTTCTTTGGGCCTCTGGATCAAAGTTCAATCCTGCTCCGTGTCTGTGGAGCTCTCTCTATGCCTCTGTGTACTTCTTCCTCTGCCTTCTTAATTGAGTGTCTGTTTATATAGCCCACCAAGGGAGTGGGGGCTCAACCCTGCACGCCCTAATGACGTGGTCAAAGCAAAGCCCTAATCTTGATTTAATCAAGTAAACGTAAAGCCTTTGAATTTAAATCAATCAAAGGGTATCACAGCCAGAGGAACAGACCAGTTTACAAACATAATCAATATCTCTTTTTGGAAGTCATAAATAATATCAAACTGGCACACAGACAATGTAACATGCATTGGGAAAGACACCTCCTACGTGGTGGAGGTGGAATTTGTACTTGTCTGGTGGGCGATAGTGTTACAAGGCTTTAAAAAGTGCATCATCTTTGACCTATTGATTGGTGATCAATGGTCCCTGCTTGCTAGGACAAACTGGGACAGCTGCCCCCAGAAATCTATCCTAAGATAATGGGGCTGGGAAAGGCTACTTCAAATAGGTGTTACTTAGGAAAGTGCAAACTTGGAAGCAATTTACAGATTCAGCAATGGGGAATGTGTTGAATACATTTTGGTGTAGCCATCAGATGGAATATTATAGTCCTAAAAATCTCATGTTCTCTAAGGCCACTTGAGGAAAAGGAAGGATGTTCACAATTTATTGTTAATAAAAGCCACAAAGCAGTTTGCACAGTATGATTCAAAACAAACAAAAAAAGAACCCAAACAAAAAAGAAGATATATGTGCCCACAGGAAGACTATGCGGCATCTTAACAATGGAAATTAAGGTCGCTTCAGATTTCCTTATACATTCTGGAGTTTTCTGTATTCTTTTCTGCATTCCAAAATTTAAAAAAATATATTAGCATGAAATATTTTTTAAATAACAAAAATTATATTTAAAAATTACAGGATCTTGGGAAGTGGAAATAGCTCAAGTGGTTGACTACCTGCTTCCCATGTATGAGGTTCTGGGTTTGATCCCCAGTACCTTCTTAAAAATAAAAAATAAAACATTACAGGATCTGGTATGTTGCTGGTAGGTCAGTGGAGAAGAGGCAAGACCTGTGTTAGGGAGAAAAATGTCTGACTTGGAGTCTAGATTGGTGGTAACTGGAAAAGAACAAATGAAGTGTGAATCTTTAACATTTGGGCAAACTTGAGTTGAAATTTCCCTTCATAATTTGGCAGACTGGGCCTTTCTCTCTTTGAGAATGGAGTGTGGTTAAGCTCCTGGGACTGGAGCTGACTGCCTTGGCTTGAACCCCAGCCCCTTGGCTTGCTAGCTATCGGGCTCTGCCTCAGCTGTCTGTAAGAATATTAGTACTGCCTGCTATGTACTGCTATGTACTTTTCAATGCACTTCTGCATTGAAAAGAAACCCAGTGGTGAAGCTTCCTTAATCCAATCATTTCCATTCAAGTCAAGCCTGCCCTAGTGAACTTCTGGTTCTGGCATTGTGCTTATAGTGAGGCACGTGTGAAATAACTTCTGTATAGGTCCTGGCTTGGTGTATGGCATATGGTGGCAACTGTACAAAGAATTAGGCAGGATGGCCTGCCCTTTACTAGCTGTAGGACTTGGAAAAAATTGCATAACCTCTTTAGGTGTCCATGCCTTCATCTGCAAAGTGCATGTATTAGTAAGCCAAAGGGGTGCTGATGCAAAATACCAGAACTCTGTTGGCTTTTATAGAGGGTATTTATATGGGGTAGAGGCTTACAGTCACAAGGCTCTAAAGAGTCCAGCTCAAGATACCATAGGAGGTGCTTTCTCACCCAGAGTCTGTTGCCACATGTTGATGCAAGATGGCGGGTGACATCTGTGAGAGTTCAGCCTTCCTTCTTCCCTCTTAAGGCTCTGTGGTCCCAGCGTCTTCTAATCTCAGCTGTAGGCTGGCATAAGGCTCTCTTCCCGGGGCCGCAGGATCCTGTCTAATGAGCTGTCTCTCTCCCTCTAAATTCTGCTTCTCCATGCATTTACTTCTGTGTGAGTGTCCACCCACCAAGGGGGTGGGGACTCAATGTCCTACTGACGTGGCCGAATCAAAGCCCCAATGTTAATTTAATCAAGTAGAAGTGAAACCTCTGAATCTAATACAATCTAATACACCCAGAGGAACAGACCAGTTTACAAACATAATCCAATACGTATTTTTGGAATTCATAAATAATATCAAACTGCCACAGTACATCTGATAATAAGATGGACTAGCTAAAAGGAAAGATAAAAAATGTAACATGGAACTATATAGCATAGTAAAACTGCATGTGAAATATGAATATGGCTAAAATTGCATTTATGACTGTTTTGATTTGAAGTTGAACAAATACATGCTAACACCGCAAGATGTTAATATCAGACAAAAAAACACCACATTATACTAGTGAAAGAAACCAGACACAAAGTGCTACATATTGTATGATTCCATTTATATAAAATGTAAATATAAATTAATTTATAAAGATGAAGTTAGATTAGCGGTTATGTAAGGCTGGGGAAGGACTGCTAAGGGGCGTGGAGTAATGAAATTGTCCTAGAATTTTTTGTGGTGATGAATGCACAACGTTGTGATCATACTAAAAACCACTGATTAGACACTTTGGATAGATCGTATGGTATATGAACATAACTCAATAAAATGGCTTAATAAATAAATAAGTGTGCAAGAATAGCCAGAAATAGCAGCTATGTACAGCAGGGGAAGCATAGAGAGGTCAAGGGGTGAATAATTTTCTTGTTAATTTCCTTGTTTTTGATTATTATTATTATTGAAATAATGAAAATCCTCTAATAATGATTGAGGTGATGAATGTACAACTATGTGATTATACCAAATACCACTGATTATACTCTTTGAATGAATTGTATGCTTTATTAATGTGTATTAATAAAGTTGACTTGTTATAAAAAAAAGATGGACTTCATTGTGAGAATTAAATGAGATGGCACATTTAGTAGGACATAGTGTAAAACATTTAGGTAGAGTATGGCACTTAGATTAGATGGTAACAAATCCTTGTCATTATTAGTGCTTTTTAATTCAGAAACAAACAAACAATAAATAAAACAGATTAGTTAGAGTCGTCAACTCCTCTTTTTCACAGACTGCATAAGGCTCAAAACGAGCAGTCCGGGGGCCCCCGGTCTCCAGAGGTTCACGCGGAGTGGCTGGCCTGCAGAAGGCAAGATTTCAGATTCACTCTCTGGAAGCAAGAGAATCAGATCCGCATGAGAGAAGAGCTTACAAAGGATCAGCAAAGCAGAGCGGACATCCTGGAGCCAAAGTCCCCCCTCAGAGGGGCACCCTGTCTCCCAGGAGTGGGACTGCATGCGTATCCCTGCTGTGCTCAGTCAGGGGCTGGGGGCAGCCCGTGGGAGGCGGAGGCTCAGCCTCCACGGTGTGACCAGGGGCCGACTGCAGGGTGCAGGAGAGGGACTTGCAGTGGGAGTTGCTAGAGGGGCCTGCTCATGCCTGCCACGGTCCTCTATCCCGATCTTGCCTGAGAAACGATAAAGGCAGCAGGAGGATGCTCTCCACCTCACGTCCCCCTCTCAGCTCTGGCAGAGTGCATGGAATTGGCAGGACCTCATTTGCATGGCAAACCCTGGCTGCCAGTGAGCCAGGCACTGGTGTTGAGTTCCAGCTTCCCAGACCAGTAAGGCGTGCTGGGGCTGGAATGGATGCCGGGCGACCCTCCAAAATGTCCATCAAGGTGGAGGTGGAGGTAAAGGTGGTGTTAGGGGCTGAATTACGTTCAAACCCGAGCCCCAGTCACGTGAATGTGACTATTTGCAAATAGGGTCTTGGAAGATGTGATTAATTAAGGTGAGGCCAAACTGGAGTAGGGGGAGCCCTAATCCAATAAGACTGGTGTCCCTGTAAGGGGAGAAGAGACACAGACAGACCCAGGTAAGAGGCAATGATTGAAGTGCTGTGGCCTCAAGCCAAGAAACCTGGCAAACCACCAAAAGTCAGGTTCTCCCGACGGGCCCTGCCGACACCCTGATTTTAGACTTCTAACCTCCAGAACCGTGAGACAAAAAACTCCTGGGCTTAAAGCCACCTAGTCTGTGTTTGGAGCGAGAGGGATTTGTCCAAGGGCCATTTTGCAGGACTGGGCGCCATCCCTCTCGCCGCAGGCGTGCTGCTTGTGTCTGCCACCCAGGCTTGGCTCTTCATTTCCTCTGGCTTCTGCCTCCTCTCTCCCGAGGGGCCAGTCTTGATTCCCACCCCCATTCCGGGGTCTGCGGCCTGGCCATGCACTGGCAGGCTTCTGAGGGTGCTGGCCTCAAGTCCTAAGCAAGGTGCCTGCCCGCTCGCTCGGCTTTGCCGCCTCCTGGCCAACCACCGGCCTGTGTGTGCCCTCACAGTCCGCCCCTTGCCTGCTGGTGCATTTTTTTTTTAACCACCTAAGGCTCATCAGCTCTGACTGCCCCTGCCTCCGCCGTCCCAGCTGAGCCTGGTTCAATTTTCCACCCCATGGTTTTCCCCACCCCAGCGTGGGTGAGGATGATGAGAGAGAAAACGTGCCCGTGGACCAAACGCAGCCCGCGCGAACTTAAAGCCGCAGCCTGGGTGCCCCTGGTTCTCTGGAGCAAAACCCGCGCCTCGGCTCCCAGGCCCGCACGTCAGCCAACCCCTCCGCGTCTTCAGCTGCTGCCCACCTCGCCACTGGTTAAAATCACAGTGCGTCCCTTCTGCCGCCGGAGATGGGGCTGCAATTTTCCCGTCCTCTCAAAATAAATATTTTGCATGGTTCTGAAAAATTTTAGTAATTAGCTTGTGCCATCACCTCTAATTAGCCACTGGCAAACACAATTGAGGTAATAAAGCCTACCGAGGGGGAAGCACGAACAGGCACCGGATTCTGAATCTACCGGGGAGGTGACCCTGATGAATCATTTAATCCTCACCGTAATGTAATTTTGCAGGTTTGTTGCGCACACACCGCAGAGAACATATTAAGTGGGTTAGAACCATGAGAGAGTCTTGATGATTAATTTGCCATATGCTCCTGAAAATCTCATTTTTTTGACAAACAATGCACATCTCTTTTTCTTATTAATAAAACCATGAAGAAAACCCACTTTTCTTTTGGTCTCATTAATGACTCCCTCTAACTGGCAAGATACCCAGGGATTGGTCTTTTTTTTTTTTAAATTAATTATGTCTAAATTCCCATGGAAGTTAGTAGAACACAGCTATTTACTCTATGATTATGTATTTGATTTCAAATGTCGGCAATCGCTTTTTAATCACTTTTATTGGTTATTCCACAGTGACATCATGGGGAAGATAATTGTTATTCCTTTTTATCTACAGAGGAAACAATGCTATGGGCTTAAATGTCATGTCCCAAGATCTTGGCAAGGAGAAGTCTAAATTAAAACCCACCCTTCTGATTCCCAGTCCATCTCATACAGAAGGAACGGAAACTGAAAACCACCCCTCTGGTGAGTCCTGAGCCCTGGCTCTGAGTTTCACTGAAACTCAGTTGCTTGATCTGTAAAATGGGCTTGTCGTGGGACACTATTATGAGGATCAATAGAATAAAGGACACGAGAGGGGACTTTGCTGGCTGCACACACCTGAGTGATGGCACTCACCCGAGGGAGGGGCTCCCTCATCCTGGTCCTCTCCTACCGCAGGACGGGTGTCGGGCTGGTCTCTGGGCATGTTGAGTTGGGGGCTGGCCGTCCCCTTTGCCAGGTGGGGCACGGCCTGTGGGCATCTGCTCCCGAGCACACAGTTGGCCACAGTGAGGGTGCCGCTGTCCTTCTTTGGCCAGGGAGGAGGGTGAATGTCCCTTCTCAGTGTGGTCCAGATGCCACAGCACTTGGCTTCCCTCCAAGAAAATACACATTGTCCCCCTGTGAACGTTTGGACAGATCTCTACTGCAGGGCATTCTGGTGATGACTTCAAAATCTTAGAGCACAATGAAGGACATTGTCAAGAAAGTGATAAGACAACCAGCAGAATGGGAAAAAAAAATTTTCTGGTCAGCTTTTTTTTTTTAAATTATTTTTTATTTTTTTTCTTACCAGGAAGTCCCAGGGATTAAACCCAGGTCCCTCCATATGGGAGATGGACGCCCAACCGTTTGAGCCACATCCACCCCCATGATCAGCTTTTTTTTTTTTTTTTTTAAGATTTATTTATTTATTTATTTATCCCCCCCTTGCTGCTTGTGTTTGCTGTGTTCATTTGCTGTGTTTTTTCTGTGTCTGCTTATCTCCCCCTTGCTGCGAGGTCTTGCTGCATCAGCCCACCGCGCCGCGCAGGCCGGCCTTCCCTCACAAGGAGGCGCCAGGAAGCGAACCCGGGGCCTCCCATATGGTAAACGGGAGCTCTATCGATTGAGCTACACCCACTTCCCCATGATCAGCTTTTAATATCCAGAATATAGAAAGAAATCTCACAACTCAACAACAAAAAGACAAACCACCTAGTTAAAAATTGGGCCAAGGATTTGAATAGATGTTTCTCCAAAGAAGATATCCAAATGGCTAATACACATATGAAAAGATGCTCAGCATCATTAGCCATTAGGGAAATGCAATTTAAACTGACTATGAGATACGACTTAACGCACTCCAGGATGGCTAATATTAAAATAAAATTTAAAAAAAGGAAAGAAAGAGAAAGAAAGAAAAGGAAGGAAGGAAGGAAGGAAGGAAGGAAGGAAGGAAGGAAGGAAGGAAGGAAGGAAGGAAGGAAGGAAGGAAGGAAGGAAAGGAAATAAAAGTGTTGGTGAGAATGAGGAGAAATAGGAACCCTATACATTTGGTGGGAATGTAAAACGGTGCAGCCGCTGGGGAAAACAGTTTGGTGTTTCCTCAGAAAGTTAAGCACTGAATTACTATATGACTTGGCAATTCCGCTCCTAGGGTATATACCCCAAAGAATTGAAAGCAGGGACTTGGACAGATATTTGTGCACTAGTGTTCATCAAAGCACTATTCACAATAGCCAAAGGTGGAAGCAACCCAAGTGTCCATTGACAGATGAATTGATAAACAATATGTGGAATATCCATAAAATGGAATATTATTCAGCCACAAAAAGAAATGAAGTGCTGGTATGTGCTATAGCATGGATGAAGACATCATGTTGAATGAAATAAGCCAGGCACAAAATATGTTTGATTTCTCTTATATGAAATATTTAAAATAAGCAAATTCATAGAGACAGCAGAATAGTGGTTACCAGGGGTGGGGAGAGGGGAAATGGGGATTATTGCTGAAGGGGCATGAGTTCTAGTGTGAGATGATGAAAATAGGTAAATACATGGTGGGCTTCATTTCTTTTATGGAAATAGTGATGAAAGTTACACGATATTGTCAAGGTACTTAATGTCAGAGAACTGTGCACTAAAATTGGTTAAGATGATTTTTATGTAAATTTTTACCACAATTAAAAATAAATAAAATTGATTATGGTGATGTACACACAACTCTGTGGTTGTACTGAGAGACATTGATTGTGAATTTTGGATGGATTGTATGGAGTGTGAATAAAACTGTTTAAAAAATAAATAAATAAAAATGCAAGACTCTTATAAAGCATGTGGGCAGGGGCAGGTGAGTTTGGGGAACAGGTTTCAGCCTGTCTATATTGCGCTTTCCTATCACAGAAAGGATGAGGCCTTATTGCTTAGAGCTCGGGGGAGCTGGGTAGGGAGAGGGGCATGCCCACATGGAGGCTACCCAGGCCTGGTGGACCTCCTGGGTTTCAGTTGCCCCCCATTGTTCCCTCAGCCAAGGGCTCTTGTGCAGTGCACAACCTGTACAACCATACATGGAGGCACTATCAATGGCTTTTCTGCCCATGTACGGCTGTTCTGCAGAGGGGAGGGTGGGCTCTTTGTCAGGGTTGGAGTGCTCTGTGTCTCTTGCAACACCTGGGAGGGGCAAATGAACTGGAATTATACAGGTAGGGGAAAGGGTAGGGATTGGAGGGAAGAAGCTGTGCCGTAGCTTCCTAGGACTACCGTAACAGAGGACAGCGATCTGGGTGGCTTCAACAACAGAAATGTATTGTCTCGCAGCTCTGGAGGCTGGAAGTACGCAATCCCGTTGGTTTGTTTTTCTGGAGAACCCTGACTAACACAGCACCCAACGTATCTGGTGGACTCAGCGAACCATCTGCCCTCTCTCTTCTCTCCTCACAGCCACCGGGGCAGGCCTCTGTCACCCCTGGGCTGGAATGTTCTGCTGGCCTTCTGACAGGTCTCCCTGTGTCAGTTCGATGGAAAGGTGCTGGTGATTTCAAGTGGCTCCCGTGTTTGTTCAGCTGATTATCTGAGAACTTTTTTCTCATGACCCATCTAGAAGGTCCGCTGAATCCTGTCGCTGAAAAATGTCACATCTGCCGAGTGAAGCTTTCATGCGAGATTACAGAGGGGGCATCTAAAAGGACTGTGAGTCCTCGGGCTCAGAGAGCAAGCTGTGCGCCTGCTTTCGCACCTGCTTGCTAGTAAATGCCAGCCTCGCGGGGCAGGATTCTGACCCTGCTTTCATTAGAGCACAGGGACCACAGCCCGAGACCTCGCCGTCTCTGTGGTGAACGACAGCGTTGACTTAGGGCAGGGCTAAGCAAGACGGTCAGAGAAAGAACCCCAGTTTCCAAACAGGACAAACTTGGGCTAAAATCCCCGCTCCACCGCTGAGTCACCTGTGACGTAGCTGTGCAGGCGAGCCTGGCCCTCCTCACCAGGTGATTGCAATGATTAAAAGGGCTCAAGCTTGGGAAGAGCCTCGGGTGCTCTACACGTTCGCTGTTCTTCGGGAACTCACATACAGTCACACAGCCAAGGGCCGAGGTGCTGTCTGGGGTCTCACCCCTGGGGATAAGGCCCATTACCCTGAAACAGAGGCGGTGGCCTCTAACGAGGGATCTGGACATTAATTAGGAGTCCAGGAGGTATCACTTTATGCACTTCCACGTACATTTTCTGCTTTTATCCCCACGGAAGTCTTTTAGTTTAAAAAATCCTGATCCCTGTGAAAAAAACATAGGATAGTTTTAAAAATGAGGCTCAAAGAGGGGGTCTGGTCCCCAGAACACTCGAAAGCAGTGGTTCTCCACCTTGGCTGCACTGAGCACGCCCTGAGAGCTTTGGGGAGGCCTAGCGGCCTGGCCCCACAGCAGGCCGATGAAATCAGCACGTCCTTGACCTGGGCATGAGAACTTTAAAACACGGTGCCTTGTGATGGGCTCATGAATAATTATGGTATTGTTAAAGCTTTTGTTTTTGATATATATATATTTTTTTACAAAAAGGACTGTACATGGACAGTTTGAGAGTGTATCATAACCAGGGATTATGATTAACCCAATTCTTATACCTGAGGACCCCGAAGACAAAAACAAATAAAAACCCAAGTATGTACATGAAAAAAAAAACACCAAAAAAACAAAACACAGTGCCTTGGTCTCCTAGAGCTGCCATAACAGAGGAACACAAACTGGTGGCTGAAAACAACGGAGACTTGTCGCTTAGTTCTGGAGGCCAGAAGCCCGACGTGAAGGTGTCAGCCGGGCTCCGCTCCCTCGGAAACCCTGGCCTCTTCGGGCTATATGGGCGTTTGCTGGCAAGCCCTGGAGTTCCTTGGCTTGTAGACACATCACTCCACTCCCTGCCCCCCAGCTTCCCGTGGCCTCTTCCTTGCGTCGGTCTGTCTCTGTCCAAAGGTCCCCTTATAAGGACACCAGTCATGCTGGATCAGGGCCCACCCTAATCCAGTTTGGCCTCATCTTAACTAACCACATCTTCAAAGACCCTATTTCCAAGCAAGGTCACATTCACGGCCCAGGGGCCAGGACTTTGACACAGTCTTTCGGGAGACACAATTCAACTCATAACAAACTCCCCAGATAATTTCAGAATGCAACCAAGTTTGAAGATCTTTGCTCTAGAGTTTTCAAATCACGTTCCCCCAAAGGAAGCTATTTGATACTTACTATCTGGTGAGGATAGCAGTGTAGATTTTATTGCCCCCACTTTGAATATGAGAAAACTGAGGCTCAGAGAACATTCTAGAAAGTACTTGGACCACCTGCTGCTCTGGTACTCAGACCCTGGGCTGCCTCACTGACTGCTCAGGCTCCCTGTCGGTGCAGATCTGTGCCTGAGAGAAGGTTGGCTTGGGGTCAATGCACCATTTACCGCTACTCAGCTAGAGCAGGGTCCCCAGCGCCAGCCTCGGGGTCTCCCTGCCCTCCCTGGCAGTTGCTGGGCTCCCTGCGGTACCGAGCAGAGGCCTGTCGGCTCCGTTTCATTCCCGCCTCTGTTTTTCCATCTGCTTTGTTATGGGGTGTGTGGAACAGGCTCGCCTCTGCCAAACGCTTTAGAGGCTCTGGAATGGGGAGGGCGGCAGAAGCCGAGTATTCCTGCCACGGGAAAAGCTGGGCTTTTCCAAGGGTCCTCCCTCCCACCTGTCCCAGGTTCTCATGCCCCACCGATCCCAGGAGCCACCCGGCGACTAGGAGACGGTTCTGGAAAGCACACGGCCCCGACAGCCCCACAGATCAGCCTCCATTTCCCCAGCTCCCCATACACCCCCCTCTTCCCTCCCAAACGATGCCATCAAGCCATCCCCAGTGAGCCAGTGGCAGAACCAGAAGACCCCAATGCGACCAGCGGAAACAGAGGCTCTCTTTGCAGCTGCTGGTGCAATTTCAGCAAGGAGCGATTCTTCTGTGGTGTCCCTAACAAAAGCTGACCTCCTCGTCGGCAGCAGGGCTGGGCCGGCCCAGAATCAAGCTGGGGCTATTTCCCCACCATCGCCATAGCCATAGCAACAGCCTTGATGAATGCGGTGGCCCATTAGAGGGTAATGTCAGCCCTAATCAGAATCGCCTCAAGTGCCTCTCTTTGCATTCTGGTAAATGGCGTAATCACATTACCGTTCTGTGTGTCTGGGAGCTGATTGCTGTCATGCAAGTCTGCCTGATTTTCCAGGTTAAGGGGTGTCAGGGGGCCCGAGACACAGCTAATCACCGCACATTGTTAAGCGAGTGTTTGGCGAGAAGACGGAGAGCGCAGAGGCCTCCTGGGAAGGCCTGCCCCTGCCTTCCTTCTGGGTTGACGGCAGAGCTCTGGGCTGGTGCTCTGTTTACAGGGGGTCCCTCCCCAGGGGACAGGGGCTGAGAGTCATGGCGTTTCTTGCGCTGGTTGAGAATAAAGGAAGCAGAGGCTTGGCTGGGAAGAAGCGGCAGGAGGCCGAGCCGGGCTGGGCTCTTCCTGCCCCTTGCCCATCAAGCTTGTGAAGGACGGTCGGCCCCGGGTCATGCCAGCGGGCCCGGAAACTGGCAGAAGCCCCCGGGGGGCTGGTGGCAGGGGTGGCAGGCGCGGCAAAGGCCCGCGAGGAGTGTGGGCTCGCCTTGTTAAACAGCACTTGGCTGCTGGCAGTACCCCAACTTGCTGAAGAATCTGTTCAAGCTTCTCGCTGCACGGTGGATTCTTGCCGCCCCCCGCCCCCGTGATGGGGGGACTCCCCCTCCTCTCTCCTTTTAGCTGCGGGGAAACCAAGGCG
Source organism: Cabassous unicinctus (assembly GCA_029593785.1). Classification (NCBI taxonomy): domain Eukaryota; kingdom Metazoa; phylum Chordata; class Mammalia; order Cingulata; family Chlamyphoridae; genus Cabassous; species Cabassous unicinctus. The sequence continues at coordinate 2,207 of JAQZBX010042170.1, read as the reverse complement.
AGGAGAGGCGACATCTCTCCCCCAACCCTTCTGCGCATGGTCCCTGTCCCTCCAGCGTAGCTGCTTTTGTCTCTGCAAGACCGTTCCAGGGTCCCGCTAACAACCGATATTGAAAGATTAAGAGAAGGACTTGAGGAAATATACATGGAGCCCCCAGAGGCTATTTGCAGATGCTCCTGGGAGGCTTGAACGAAGGACTCACACACGTTAACTATTTATGACTTTTCGAATGCAGAACAGAAATAGAAGGGCAGCATTTAGATTCTCCTCCAAGGCTGGGGAAGTAAAACCTTCTTGAGGCTTAAAACCATTCTGGACCATTAAGTTGCTGTCTCTGGGATGACATTTAGTGTCTAGTATCCCGCTAGTATCACGTTTTCATTTTTGGCCACTGCACTAGTTTTTTTGTTTTTTCCAGGAGGTACTGGGGATTGAACCGAGGACCGCGTACATGGGAAGCAGGCTCTCAACCACTGAGCTACATCTGCTTCCCGCACTGCACTAGTTTTTCTTTCTGGTGTTGAAAATTCTTTCAAGAGCAGCTGAGGAAATTGAGGCAGGGAGTGAGGACTGCCCCAGAGTTGCACCGGTGGATGGGTAGGTGGCCAAGCCATGGTGGAAGCGAAGCTCTTGCCAGCTGGACCAAAGACCACTTCAGAGGGCTGAGCTCAGACTCCCAGGGCGGGGGTGGGTGTGGAAGTTCCCCAGGGCAGACCCAACCCAACTAATGGACAAGACCCACGACACCAGGACTCAGCCAGGCTCCATGTGCCACCTTTCCTTTCTCCAGGCCAACTTTCCACCTGAAGGCGTCCATATTCTTCCAAAGGAGAAGTTGGGTTTGACATATGAAGGGACACAAGCTCACTGCCTGCCCTAAAACCACACAGATTCACGTTGTTTTGTGAGTAGGACAGAACGAATTTCTCAGGCTGGGATGTACCTGTGAACTCCTACCACTCAAAGCTGAGAATTAGTAGAGTTTTCCCAACCACTCTCTAAAGCATTATGGTCTCTTTCCCAGGAGTCAAAACCTTCATCATCCCTTCCTTTAAACTCAGCTGATCAGGGAATAGGAAATGAAGGCAAATCAAGGATGCAGGGCCTCGGCCCCACACAGCCAGTATCTCTAAGCAAAGCCTCCAGGAGGCCGACATTTGTCTGAACCGAAAACCACAGAGGAATGAATTGCCGTTACAGTCAGAGTTTCCATCTGGCCCCTGCTGGCACCCTCACTGCCCCCCTCCCTCTGGCTCAGCTGAATGCCAGCCCCTGGGCCAATACCGACAGAGGCAAGATGTATACAACAACCTCCCTCCCTTAGTCCAGCCTGTGGGGCTTCCCGACCTGGGATCCACCTCCCTCTGCTCTTCCTTCTGTTTCTGGTGGTCCAGGGCTTGGCCTGCCAGGGGTGAGCCTTCCACGGCCAAGCAGACGAAATGGACAGCATGGCTCTTCTCCTTGACGCCCACCCCTGCCTGAGTCTTCCCTGCTGGCCAGTGCTGCCATTTTACCCTTCCTGATTGGCTACTCTGGTACCAACCACTTTTGGAATTTGGCTCCCCTGGACACTGCTACATCTTCAGGACCAGCAACTATCATTGATTCTGTTAACTTTGCTCACTCCTTTTTCCTGGCCACACGAAGCAGCCTCGTTAGCACTAGACACTGTAGTTGTCTGTTAACTTGTCTTCTTCCACCTGACCGTGAGCTCTGTGAGCTCCATGCGAGCAGAAATCTCATTTGTTTTTCTCCTCATTGCATCCCCAGCACATGGCATAGCACCTGGGACCATACGTAGTTGGTGAATGAAAGCACACATGGTTTTGCTGCGGCACATGCGCCTCTGTTCATTTAAACTGAAGGAGCAAGCTCAGTATGAACCAACCTGGCTAGAATTTTGTAACCTCTGAAAAGACGGACTCTACAAAAAGCTATGCTCCTTACAAAAGAGGTATACCAGAAATGTGCCCCTTTTGTTTGCTTTACAATTTTATTTCATGCCTCACCATTTTATCAAGTAATCAAGTCTTTTGTTGCTTCAAATAAAGAAGTGTTTCTTTCCTAGAGGTGGACGGGGCGGGATAACTCTTGCCTGGGGCTGATGAAGCAAGTGGTTCTAGGCAAGTCTCTGAGTGTGTCCCACAGTATCTCTAGGCCTTGGGTTCCTCATCTGGAATTTGGGGTCATTGGACTCAGGGATCTCT